>QRFJ01005991.1:0-31977 GCA_006176705.1 Cocos nucifera | reverse complement strand
CCTAAATCATTCTAAATATTCCAAATCCACCAGTAAACACCTAGCAGTATATTGGTGGCAACCCTATCAAGAGCTGAATGCGAACCTCTTGGTTAAGGTGAACTCGTCAAATTCTGCTAGTCTCTGTCATTATGATGTAATCATTCGATTCAAGTCCATGTGAAAACATAAATTTATGAAACTCTTGTTCTATATTTCACTTCTGCATGGCCATGGACTTCTGACTTGATTCTCATATATCATAGGGCTTGTGCTCCTCATCCACCTGAGGTAGATAGATTCCATCTGATGCAAATCCAATTTCTACAATGACCATTGGCGATAGCCAACATACACCTCAGGATTCCGAATTGCTAGGAGACTGAGTAATGGTGTAGTTCAAGACTATAACAAACTCAAGTGTGAATTGTGATGCATACCTCAGATCAAAAGAACTAGATACCACTACCTTGCACATCGAGTCAGTCATTGACTGAAGAAGGTAGACTTCCTAATGACTACTCCGAGGTGGTTACCTCAGTGCCCTCATTTCTAACGATACCTGTACTCTCGGCCTTCTTGGTGTCTTTCACATCGTAGACTCAAGACTAATCTACTAAAGAGAAGTGAATGTACACACAACCTTCCGGATCAATCACCATCCTTTGATGATCCTATGGTCGGGTTTATGATTTAATAATGATTATTCATGTCTTAAATTTTCAACTCTTGAAAATATGAATTATCATTATCATTAACTCAAAGGATGTATCGTAGACACTAAATATGCATATGTGATAGAAAATAACCCATTTTATTTATATTAGTCAAAATTATAATTTTGCCCCTAGAAGTGTATTACAAGTGTCAGCCAATTCTGGCTTCTAGGACACATATATCTAACAATCTCCCACTTGTCCTAAAGCCAATTGGCTACAAGTCTAAGTCCCATCTTCTCAAGGTGGGCTTCGATCTTCTACTGGCCCAATGGCTTTGTAAGTGGGTCTGCCACATTATCTGTAGAGTCGACTCTCTTGACCTCGACATAACCCTTCTCGAGGTAATCACGGATGAGGTGGTATCTCCGTTCAATATGCTTGGATTTCTAGTGAGACCTTGGCTCCTTAGCAAGGGCTATGGCGCTATTGTTGTCGCAGTATAGAGGAATGGCATCTAATGGCATTACTCCGATTTCTGCAGCAAACTTCTTATACCAGAATGCTTCCTTCATAGCTTCTGATGCAGCAATATATTTTGCTTCCATGGTGGAATCTGCTATCACCATTTGCTTGAAACTCTTCCAGCTGACAGCACCACCATTGCACATAAACAAACATCCAGATGTTGACTTTCGATCATCTATATCGGACATGAAATCCGAGTCTGTGTATCCCTGGACTTGGAGTTCTCCATTACCAAAGACCAACATCATATCCTTAGTTCTTCTCAAGTACTTAAGGATACATTTCACAGAAGTCTAGTTCTCCATTACCAAAGACCAACATCATATCCTTAGTTCTTCTCAAGTACATAAGGATACATTTCACAGAAGTTCAGTGTTCTTCACCTGGATTTGACTGATATCTGCTTGTGACACTCACAGCATGGGCTATATCAGGTCGTGTACATAGCATGGCATACATGAGGCTCCCTATTGCAGAAGCATAAGGGATCTTGCTCATGCATTCTATTTTCTCAGGTGTGCTAGGGCACATCTTCTTAGAAAGATGAATACCATGTCTGAAGGGTATTAATCCCCTCTTAGAGTTTTTCATACTAAACCTCTTTTGTACTTTCTCTATGTACATCTTCTATGAAAGTCCTAGCATCCTATTCGGTCTATCCCTATAGACCTTAATTCCTAGAATAAAGGATGCTTCACCTAGGTCTTTCATGGAGAATTTCTTGGACAACCATAATTTGACTGTTGTCATCATAGGAATATCATTCCCAATAAGGAGGATGTCATCCACGAACAATACAAGAAAGACAACAGCGCTCCCACTGACCTTTTTGAAAACATATGGTTCCTCTTCATTTTTGATGAAATCAAATATTTTGATCACATCATTGAAACGAGTGTTCCAGCTCCGAGATGCTTGCTTAAGTCCATATATGGACCTTTGCAGCTTGCAAACCTTGTGATCAGTATCACTGGATGTGAAACCTAGCGGCTGTTCCATATAGATATCTTCCTCAAGATATCCATTCAAGAACGTCATTTTCACATCCATTTGCTATATTTCATAATCAAAATAGGCTGCAACAGCAAGCAATGTGCGGATGGACTTTAGCATAGCCACTGGGAAAAGTATCTGATAGTCAATGCCTTCGCGTTGACTATAACCTTTTTGCCACTAGTCTAGCCTTGAATGTCTCCACATTCCCATCTGCACCAATCTTTCTCTTGAAGATCCATTTACACCCAATAGGTACTATACCTTCTGGTGGATCTACCAAGGTCCAGACTTGGTTTGAGTGCATCGAATCAATTTCTGACTGCATTGCCTCTAGCCATTTCTCGAGTCAATATCTGATATCGCCTCGTTGTAGGTTTTGGGATCATCACCATGAGCACCATTACCTACGAGGAATATTTTCTCTACTTTCTCTGAAATAATACCCTAAGTATCTTTTCAGGAGGATGGAAAACTCTTTTCGATCTACAAGGTGGAGGAGGTAGTTTTCTTATTGGCTCAACCTGATTTGGTTCCAATTGGTCCTTAGCTCATTGTACTTGTGAGACTTTCTCATCAAGCTTAATCTGCTTTCCAATGCCGCTATCTTGAATAAACTATTTTTCAAGAAAGATGGCATGTCGACTCACAATCACATTGTGGTCTTCTAGAATGTAGAAATAGTATCCTAATGACTCTTTAGGATATCCTATGAATCGAGCTCTGAAGGACCTAAACTCTAACTTGTCCGCTTGTTGTCTTTTGACATGAGCCGGACAACCCCAAATTCTGAGATGACTCAGACTTGGTTTCTTACCGTGCCATATCTCATACGGTGTGGTAGGAACGGTTTTAGAGGGAACCCTATTCAGTAGATAAATTGAAGTTAACAATAAATGTCCCCAAAGAAAATTCAAGAGAGGTCTGTGAAGCTCATCATGGATCGGAACCATATCCAATAGAGTTCGATTTCTCCATTCTGAAATCCTCGTTGAGTTGAGGTATTCCTGGTGGAGTCCATTGAGAGACTATGCCATTTTCCTTTAGATAGTCTAGGAATTCTCGGCTAAGGTATTCACCTCCTCGATCTGATCGAAGAACCTTAATGGGTTTTTCTATTTGTTTTTCTACTTCATGTCTGAATTCTTTGAACTTTTCAAAAGCTTCAGACTTGTGTCTCATAAGATACACATACCCATACCTAGATAGATCATCGGTAAAGGTAATGAAGTAGACAAAATTGCCTCTAGCCGGCACATCAAATGGGCCGCACACATCAGTATGTACTAGGGCAAGGAGATCTGTGGCCCTTTCCCCATGTCCTACAAAAGGGAGTTTAGTCATTTTGCCTTGAAGACAAGATTCACAAGTTGGATATGACTCGAAAGTCAATGGACTCAATAGCCCATTTTTTTCTAATTTGTTGATCCTATCTTCTGCTATATGACCTAATCTCAGGTGCCATAGATACCTATCATTTGGACTATCCCTAGGTCATTTGGCATTCACGTTTTGCTCGATAGTTAGAATAGATACATCAATATGTAGCTGATAAAGACCATTAATAAGGAAACCATTTGCAATTTTATTTCTTTCATAAAGAATGTTACAATGGTCCTTAAAGAAGGTAATCACATAGCCTTCTAGTGCTAAGCATGAAACAGAAATCAAATTCCTGCTAGCTGCAGGCACATAATAACAGTCTTTCAAAACTAAGTCTAAACCAGATGGTAATCGAAGAGGGTATATTCCCACGGCTACTGCAGCAACTCTTGCTCCATTATTGATGCGTAAGATCATGTCTCCATCCCTCAATCTCCTGCTATCCTTAAGATCCTGCATGGAAGTGCACAAATGAGCACTAGAACCAGAGTCAAGCACCCAACTGGATGCAGAAGAAATCATAAGGTTAGACTCAATAACGAGCATACCTCCAGAAGGATCTTCCTTCTTGTTCTTCAGGGTGGCCAGATAAGTAGGGCAGTTTCGCTTTCAATGGCCATCGCTGTTGCAATGGAAATACTTTCCTTTGACATCGGCCTTTTTCATCAGCTCTGCCTTCTTCTTCTTTGTTTCTTCCACCTTCTGCTTTTTCGTAGAATTCTTTTTCTTTTCATAAGACTTTCTTTTGGAAGAAGTCTGTTCCATAGCAAGAACTGAGCCTTTTTCTTTTCATAAGACTTTCTTTTGGAAGAAGTCCATTCCATAGCAAGAACTGAGCCTTTAGAACCTTTCATAGAAAGCTCAGCGGTAACCAGCATATTCATTAATTCGGCCAAGAAATTTTGAAGTTTATGCATGTGGTAATTCATGATGAATTGCCCATATGCATCAGTCAAGGATTGCAGAATAATATCGTTCTGCAGGTCCAAGTCTAACTTCACACCGAGCTTCTCAAGCTCTTCCATGTCCTTAATCATTGTCAGACAGTAATCTTGGACTGACTGCCCATCATGCATCTTAGCCTTAAAATGTCATTTCATGACTTGATATTTGGCTGTGCGACTCTGTTCACCAAACATCTCCTGTAGGTGAGCCAACATTTGGCGAGCAGTTTCGATATCTTCATGTTGGCGCTGAAGCTCATCAGACATCGAGCCCAACATGTAATATCTGGCTTTATTATCTTCGTCTATCCATTTTTTTGGAAACGCTTTATGTTCAGTGGATGGACGGGCTGGAAAGATGGGAGGGTCCTGGTCCAAAATATGGGTAAACTTTTCAGAACCCAAAACAATTTTATAGTTCCTGAGCCAGTCTTTATAATTGGGTCCAGTCAATCTATGTGTGTCCAAGATACGTGCGAATGGGTTGTATGAAAACATTTTCCTATAGAGAGTCAAAGATTCTAGTTAGATATTGTAATTATGACTTGACCAATTTATTTAAGGATTTTATTTTTAAACAAATTAGCTTCCACTATTTTCTCGAATCCCTACACTTCCTCCATAGAGATGCGAAAATCTCCACGATTAATGATTTCTAGTGGGTGGTGCGGTCTCACTAACTGACTCATCACCTCACCTAACAATTATTGTTGATGGGTTAGCCAATGAGTGAACAACTATTATTCAATGATTTTCTAATCATGGTGTACCCAAACTTGGTCTCTAATTCATGAATCTCATCATATCCAGAATATTGATCCACTCCTTAGTTAAGTCAGACCCACCATTTGCATGATTAGATTCCTAATTGAGTCTCTCATCGTATCTGGAATATTGAGCCCAACTCATCCTTCAGTCCATAGCATCCAATGCCTAATAGACATGGTTGCGTCTTCCCAATATAACTGAGCCACTATATCCAGTCGAGAACAATCAACCTCGGGAAGGGCCTCGCACATCTACAATGGTGGAAGACCTCAGACTTAATCTTTTCTTAGGGAGAATTGATTCAGGTCTCATTAAACTAGACTTATCATAGTCATAACAATTATGACTAACCTAGTGGCATGGGTTAGCTCGGATTATTGACCACCTCAGATCAGAACTGTGTCAACAGATATGGCTAGGTAAGTGAGACCGGTGGAAGGAATATGCCATTAACTCATACAAGAATGCATTCAGGTCGAGTAGCTTCCAATTAAAAATCAGTCGGTCGTATGTGCCAAACTTACCTTAGACACCAAATTGTTGAGTCAGAACCAATTGGGTTAGCCTACAATCCAGACTCTAACCTCTGAGCCTAATTAGGTCTTGCTTGATCGTGACTCGATCTTGACCCAGACTTAATCCTATTAGGCTGGTCAATTTAAGCATTGTTGATCCCCTCTAACCAACTCTTGATTCGATTTGATCAACCGCTTAGACCTAATTGAGCTACCCAAGCCCGAACCCAGTATTATGAATATATCTTAGATCTAAAATTCTTAATTTTAGATCTAATTAATATTTCATAATCTTAAATTTTAATTAAGTAGGGTTCATAAACAAAATATGCACAATAAATCCTAGGGTTTCAGGATCTAGGATTTTGCAGAAAGTAAGTTTTGGGTTTCTGATTAAGGATGAATGTGCAGCACCCCTACACATCATAAGAATACCCCATCGAATGGAAAGAGAGGGCCTTTAAATCCTTCTTCGTTCTTATGACCGAACGGCCAAGAGGAACGTCTTAATCAGGAACATGCAATACTACAAAATAGTTTTAGATCTATATCATATATCTCATATACAAATTAGATCTAATCATGGAATATTTTGCATACATCTCATGTATCGAATCATGCATATTTTCAGATCTAAATTATCTCATAATAATCTAAAAAATTAGATTTAAATTGATCTAATCAAAATAAATTCTAATCTAGATAATTATGTAGAACTATTCTACAACTAGTCTAGACATGCATCAATCATATCTCATATGATATTTAAAAATTAAATAATTTTATTTGCTATTTTTTAGATATTATTATAACCATTATAATATCAAAAAATAGTAAATAAATTAATCTAAAATATGATTTAATCAAATTAAATTGAAAACATACAAGACTATTCTATAGAACTATTCTATTTTAGAACTAGTCATGCATATTTTCTAATCTTAGATCCAAATCATTTAATTTTAATTTTTTTTAATTTTAGATCTGATCATATCTCATGTGACATCTAAAATCACTTATTTTCTAATTAATATAAATTTAAAATTAGATCTACATACTTTTAGAACCTTGGCTTTGATACCAGTTGAGGGGAAAACTTGATTTTTTGGACCAAGTTCGTTTAGATCTGATCAGATCAAGAGGTATATTTCAAAAATTTTTATCTTTGATCCAGATTAGATCTAAGATATTTTAAATTTGATTATTATTATTTTAAAAATTAAAATAAAATTAGCTAAATTAAATTAGATTTAATTTATCTTGAAGTGGGTAATCCTATTATTCGTTGATGATCCTGTAAGCAGCGAAAGGTTCTGGATCAAGCCATGCAAGTACCTAGCCTCTACCGATATCCACTCAGGCTGGATCTAGAGATCCTCTTCCTCTTTATCACATCTCTAAAAATTAGATCTGGATCTGAAGGATCTTCAAACCACTTTTCAAAGATCAGTAGTTGTCCTATGCAGTAGTGCAGCCTTCTAGCTTTCAGTCACCTTTCTTTGATCCGGATCGCACCAACCAAGACTCCAAACACTTTGGATGTGGAGAGGAGAGAGAGAAGGTGGGTTTGGCATGGAGGAAGAGGGGAGAGGCAGCCTTGGGGCATGGCATTTCAATTCTGCAATCATACAATCATACAATTTGAGTTGGGTGTAGGGTCTTATTTATAGACTGTCTGTGATCCAACTTCTCTTTTTCCCAACCAATCATAACTCTTTGTGAAATCAGATCTAAATCTAACTGATAAGAATAGAGTCCCCTGGATTCCTCCTTATACGGTGCCTAAGGCCAGTCAAAGTTGGTTCTTAGGAGAACTCTAATTGGAATCCAAAAATGAGATGGAGTCCCTGTCCAATAGGGACTCCTGGGCACCTCCAACTTGGGCATACGCCAAGGGTGGGGTGCGCCCTCTTCCTTGTCAGGTTCTGGCAGGAGGACAGGCCCCCACCAGCTCTCCAATAGGTGTGTGACACATGGACAAAAGTCAAAGTGTCAATGGTCAACATTTGACCAGTTAAAGGTCAACTTTTGACCAAAGTCAAAGGACGAAAAATGGCAGATGACCAAAAATGGCAGGTAATGTCTTACAAAATAAGACAACCTTTTCTAACTTGGACAAGCTCTAGTTAGATAAAGTGAAGGCCTCTAAATGAGCACAAACTCCTTTGGCTCAGTCAGGATAACTTATTTATGATAGTAAAAGAAGAACGTTAGGTTCAATCGAGTGCTAGCACGATTTTCTTGAACCTAATTGAATCTCATTCAGATCAATTGAACTAGATCAGTTCAATTGATGATCACCAGATTCAAACCCTTATTTGTGTGATCCAGTTAGGTTCAGTTCTATATGGTAATGGGATATGTCATGATCTCTATCATCGACATCATCGAAACTCCTTTCGATGGATCAGAACTCTTCTGATTCGAACAGCTAGAATGATCGATCATCTAAATCATTCTAATTATTCCCAAAATCCATCAGTGACACCTAGCAGTATATGGTGGCAACCCATCAGAGCTAAATGCGAACCTCTTGGTGCAGCTACTTGTGTGATTAAGTTCTTCTATCTTGAGCCCCGATCAGATTAGGGTTAAGGTGAACTCGTCAAACCCTAGTCTCTGTCATATGATGTAATTATTCGATTTTAAGTCCAATATGAAAACCTAAATAGAAACTCTTTCTATTATTTCACTCTGCCATGGCCATGGACTTTATGGACTTGATTCTCATGATCATCATAGGGCTGCTCCTCTACCACCGAGGTAGATAGATTCCATCTTGATGCAATCCAGTTCCTACAATGAACATGCTATAGCCAACATACACCTCAGGGTTTCGAATGGCTAGGAGATTGAGTAATGGTGTAGTCAAACTATAACACCCTCAAGGTGAACTATCGATGCACCTCAGGTCAAAGAACC
This sequence comes from Cocos nucifera, assembly GCA_006176705.1. Lineage (NCBI taxonomy): Eukaryota > Viridiplantae > Streptophyta > Magnoliopsida > Arecales > Arecaceae > Cocos > Cocos nucifera. Next base: position 23,289 of record QRFJ01005991.1, on the reverse strand, counting down.
AGATACACTACTGCAGCATCGAGTCAGTCATTGACGAGAAGGTAGACTTCCTAATGACTACTCGAGGTGGTCACGCTCAGTGCCCTCGTTCTCTAACGAGTACCTATACTCTCACTCTGGTGTCTCCACACCATAGACTCAAGACTCATCTACTAAAGAGAAGCGATTGTACACCAACCTTCCGGATCAATCACCATCCTCGTGATGATCCTATGGTCGGAAGCATTTTATGAGTTAATAATGATTATTCATGTCTTAAATTTTCAACTCTTGAAAATATGAATTATCATTACCATTAACTCAAAGGATGTACTACAGACACTAAATACACATATGTGATAGAAAATAATCCATTTTATTGATATTAGTCAAAATTATAATTTTTCCCCTAGAAGTGTATTACAAGTATCAGCCAATTCTGGCTTCTAGGGCACATATATCTAACAGAAGTACCGCAGGGACTTTGCCGATATGCTAGCTTGGGTTGAAGATTATGCCTGAGCTAAAGAGACCTTTAAGGCCAGGGATAATGAAGCTACCCAAGAGTGGCAGGCGAGCGAACCAAATGTGCCCACAGCTGGAGAGAAATTGAGTAGAGCTCGACCATGCTCCCGAACTCCTTCGGAGCATAAGCAGGCCCAAACTTCTACCCGAGTCCAAAGGCGAAGAAGCTCGAATAAAAGGGCGGGATGGAGCTCTTCCTTCAAAAAATTTTACAACTACGCCCCTCTCAATGCTCCAAAAATTTAAGTACTGATGGAGATCAGAAAGCAACTACTGAGATAAAAAAGAATGTGCACTCACCCCAGTAAGCACAATCCTAGCAAGTTCTACCTCTACCATTACGATCACGATCATGATACAGAAGAGTACATCTAGCTCCAAGACAAGATCGAGGAGCTCATCAGGCGCAGTAGGCTTGGCTAGTTCCTACGACATCGATCGAAAGGATGAGAGGTTTGGTTGAGAGCACCCCCACCGCCAGAACCACTAAGGGACGAGGAGCAGCAAGAAGATCGGCCTCCGATCAGCATCATTAACACCATCTCCAGGGGACTTCGGTGAGGGGAGGCTAGCGGGTCAGTCGAGCCTTGAAAGAGGTGGAGAACTGAAGAATCCATCACTTTCACCAATGAGGATGCTCAAGGAGTCCAACTTTCACACAACGATGTGGTTGTAATATTCTTGAATGTTGCTGATTATGATGTATGCCGCATTTTGGTAGATAATCGTGAAGAAAAGAATCTTATTTTTCGGATAATGTTCGTTCAGATCTGATTTGATCAACAGGGATATCTCAAAAATTTTTCTCTTAGATCCAAATCAGATCTGAGACTCTTTAGATCTGATTTTATTAATTTGATAAAATAAATTAAATTAAATTAAATTAAATCTAATTTAATTATACCTTATTATGGATAATCTTATTATCCTGTGATGATCTTGATGTTTGTCTGAGGTTCTGGATGTAGCCACGCAAGCGCCTAGTCTCTATCGATATCCACTTAGGAAAGATCTGGAGATCTTCTTCTTCTTAATCTATCCTCTAAAAATTAGATCTAGATCTAATCTTGAAGGTCTTCAAAATGACTTTTGAAGTTCAGCCATTGTCTCTTACAGCAGTGCTGCCTTCTTCCTTTCCTATCGCCTTTCTTTTGCTCGAATCGCACCAAACATGCACCCAAAAACACTTGCATGTGGATTGGAGAGAGAGGACCTGAAGGTGGCATGGAGAGGGAGGGATAGAAGCTTTATGGCATGGGCAAAGGGTTGAACCTTTTAATCCTAGGTGCAGACAGGGTTTATATAGACCTTGCTGCGCTATGTAGTGCCATATCATCCCGACCAATCATGGCTCTTTATGCAATCAGATCTAAATTTGATTGATGGGATGACATCATCTGATCCAATCAGACTAGAGTCCCTCACTAATCTCCTCAGGTGACACCAAGACTAGTCAAAGAAGACTCTTTGGTGCCACCCAAGTAGAAAGCATGAAGCAACTGGAGTCCCATCTGTATGCGACTCCAGGCATGATCTTCATGGGGCGCATGCCTCCCTAGGCTTGTGCCCCCTCCCTTTCTATTTTTTAGCAGGGGGACAAAGCCTCATGTTCTCTCCTATGGGTGCATGATACATGGGCAGATGTCTGCATGTCAAAGGTCAACGTTTGACCAAAGTCAAAAGACAAGATTGGAAAATGGTAGGTGTTGTCTCAAATTTATCTCATAAATTAAGACAACACTTTTCTGATCTGGATAAGCTCCAATCAGACCAAAAAAAGATTCTTGAGTGAGCTCAAATATATTTGGCTTAGTTGAGATAAGTTTTAATAATTTTTAAAGAAGAACATTAGGCTCAATCGTGTGCTAGCACGATTTCATTGAACCTAATTGAATCTTACTTAAATCAATTGAACTAGGTTAGTCTAATTGATGATATTCAGATTCAAATCTTTATTTGTGTCATCCAGTTAGGTTTAGTTCCATATGGTAATAGGATACATCATGATCTCTATCATCAACATCATCAAAACATCTTCCGATGGATCGAAACTTCTCTAATTCAGACAACTAGTATGATCGATTAACCAAATCATTTTGATTGCTCTCAAAATCTACCAGCAATACCTAGCAGCATATGATGGCAACCCATTAGAACTGAAAATGAACCTCTTGGTGCAGTTACCTAAGTGATTAAGTTCCTCTATCTTGAGCCCTGATCGGATTAGGGTTAAGGTGATCTCATCATACCCTAATTTTCATCATATGAATTAATCATTCGATTCAAGTCCAATGTGAAAACCATAATAGAAACTCTTTCTATTATATCACTCTGCCATGGCCATGGGCTTATGGACTTCATTCTCATGATCATCATAGGGCTGTTGCTCATCTACCGAGGTAGATAGATCTCCTATTGGTGCAATTCAATTCCTACAATGAACATGCTATAGCCAACTTACACCTCAGGGTTCTGAATGGCTTGGAGATCGAGTTATGGTGTAGTAAAATTATAACACCATCAAGGTGAACAGTTGATGCACCTCAGGTCAAAGAACCAGACACACCACTGCAGCTTTGAGCCAGTCATCGACAAGAAGGTAGACTTCCTCATGACTGCTTGAGATGGTCATGCTCACTACCCTTGTTCTCTAACGAGTATCTGTACTCTCGCTCTGGTGTCTATACACCATATACTCAAGACTCGTCTACTCTAAATAAGCTATCGTATACCAACCTTTCAAATCAATCACCATCCTCATGATGATCCTACGGTCGGAAGCATTTTATGAATTAATAATGAAAATTTATGTCTTAAATTTTCAACTCTTGAAAATATGAATTATCATTATTATTAACTCAAGGAATGTATCATAGACACTTTCAAATATACATTATGATAGAAAATAATCTATTATATTATTTATAGTAAAAATTATAATTTTGCCCTCAGATGTGTATTACAAGTGTCAACCCATTCTGGCTTCTAGGGCACGCATATCTAACAAACTCATACTTGATCTAAAGTCAATTGGCTACAAATCTAAGTTCCATCTTCTCAAGGTGGATTTTGATCTTCTACTAGCCTAATGACTTTATGAGTGGGTCTGCCACATTGTAAGCAGAGTCGACTCTCTTGATCTTGACATAACCTTTCTCAAGGTAATCACGGATGAGGTGATATCGCCGCTCGATGTGCTTGGATTTTTGGTGAGACTTTGGCTCCTTAGTAAGGGTTGTGGCGCCATTGTTGTTGCAGTATAGAGGAATGGCATCCGATGGCATTACTCTGATCTTTATAGCAAATTTCTTATCCCAGAATGCCTCCTTCATAGCTTCTGATGCAGCGATGTATTCTGCTTCCATGGGGGAATCTATGATCACTATCTGCTTGAAACTTTTTCAACTGATAACACCACCATTACACACAAACAGACTCCTAGATGTCGACTTTCGATCATCTATATTGGACATAAAATTCGAGTCTGTATATCCCTGGACTTGGAGTTCTCCATTACCAAAAACCAACAACATATCCTTAGTTTTTCTTAAGTACTTAAGGATACATTTCATAGAAGTCTAGTGTTCTTCACCTTGATTTGATTGATATCTGATCGTGACACTCACAGCATATGCTATATCAGGTCATGTACATAACGTGGCATACATGAGGCTCCCTATTGAAGAAGCATAAGGGATCTTGCTCATGCGTTCAATAACTTCTGGTGTGTTGGGACACATTTTTTTGGAGAGATGAATGCCATGTCTGAAGGGTACTAATTCTCTCTTAGTATTTTCCATGCTAAACCTCTTTAGCACTTCCTCTATGCACATCTTCTGTGAAAGACCTAGCATCCTATTCGGTCTATCTCTACAGACTTTGATTCCTAGAATGAAGGATGCTTCTCCTAGATCTTTCATGGAGAATTCTTTAGATAACCAAATTTTGACTATGGTCAACATGCGAATATCATTTCCAATAAGGAGGATATCATCTACATACAGTACGAGAAAGACAATAGTGCTCCCACTGACCTTTTTGAAAATACATGGTTCCTCCTCATTTTTGATAAAACCAAATAATTTGATCACATCATTAAAATGAATATTCCAACTCTGAGATGCTTGCTTAAGTCCATATATGGACCTTTGTAGCTTACATACTTTGTGATCAGCATCATTGAATGTGAATCCTAGTGGCTGTTCCATATAGATATCTTCCTCAAGATATCCATTTAAGAACACCATTTTCATGTTCATTTGCCATATTTCATAATTGAAATAGGCTACAATAGCAAGCAATGTGCTGATGGATTTTAGCATAGCTACTGGCAAAAAGGTATCCTAATAGTCAATGCCTTTACGCTGACTATAACCTTTCGCCACTAATCTCGCTTTGAATGTCTATACATTCCCATCTGCACCAATCTTTCTCTTGTAGATCGATTTACACCCATTAGGTATTATACTTTCTGGAGAATCTACCTAGGTCCAGGCTTGGTTTGAGAGCATTGAGTCAATTTCTGACTTCATTGCCTCTAACCAATTTTCGGAGTCGATATCCCATATTACCTCATCATAGATTTTGGGATCACCATGAACCCCATTACCTTTGAGTAACATTTTCTCTACTTCCTCTAAAATAGTACCTAAGTACCTCTAAGAAGGATGGAAAATCCTTTTCGATCTACGAGCTGGAGGAGGTAGTGATTGTATTGGCTTAACTTGATTTAGTTCCATAGGATCCTTAGCTCGTTGCTCTTGGAAGACTTTCTCCTCTAGCTTGATCTGCTTTTCAATGCCACTATCTTGAATAAACTAATTTTCAAGAAAGATGGCATGCCAACTCACAATCACATTATGGTCTTCTAGAATATAGAAATAATATCCTAATGACTCTTTAGGATATCCAATGAATCGAGCTGTAAAGGATCTATATTCTAGCTTGTCCGCTTGTTGTCTTTTGACATGAGCCAGACAACCCCAATTTCTGAGATGACTCAGACTTGGTTTCTTACCATGCTATATCTCATACGATGTGGTAGGAACAGTTTTAGAGAAAACCCTATTTTGTAAATATATTGTAGTTAATAGACTATGCCCCTAAAGAAAATTAGGAAAGTCTGTGAAGCTCATCATGGGTCGGACCATATCAAATAGCATCTAATTTCTTCATTTTAAAATTCTGTTGAGTAGATGTATTCCAGATGGTGTTAATTGAAAGACTATGCCATTTTGCCTAAGATAGTCTAGGAATTTTCGACTAAGGTATTCACCTCCTCGATCTGATCGAAGAACCTTAATGGGTTTTTAAATTTGCTTTTCAACTTTGTGTCTGAATTTCTTAAACTTTTCAAAAAATTCAGACTTGTGCCTCATAAGATATACGTACCCATACCGACATAAATCATCGATAAAGGTTATGAAGTAATCAAACTTGCCTCTAGCCGATACATCAAATGAGCCATACACATTAGTATGTACTAGGGCAAGTAGATCCGTGGCCCTTTCCCCATGTCCTACAAAAGGAAACTTAGTCATTTTGCCATGAAGACATGATTCACAAATTGGATATGACTCGGAAGTCAATGGACTCAATAGCTCAATTTTCTCCAATTTGTTAACCCTATCTTCTGCTATATGACCTAGCCTTAGGTGCCATAGATACCTATCTTTTGGACTATCCCTAGGTCATTTTATGGCATTTACATTTTGCTCGATATTAAAAATAGATACATCAGTATGTCACTGGTAGAGACCGTTAATAAGAAAATCATTTGCAATTTTATTTCTTTCATAAAGAATATTACAATGGTCCTTAAAAAGCCTAATTACATAGCCTTCTTGTACTAAACATGAAATAGAAATCAAAATTCTGCTTGCGGCAGGCACATAGTAACAATCCCTAAGTACTAAATCTAAGCCAGATGGTAGTCGAAGAGGGTAGGTTCCCATGGCCAAAGTAGTAACCCTTGCTCCATTTTTGATGCATAGGATCATCTCACCATCCCTTAGCCTCCTACTATTCTCAAGACCATGCATAAAAGTGCACAAATGAGCACTAAAACCAGAGTCAAGCATCCAAATAGATGTAGAAGAAATCATAAGGTTAGATTCAATAATGAGCATACCTCCAGAAGGACTTGTCTCCTTCTTATTCTTTAGGGTGGCAAGGTATGTAGGGCAGTTCCGCTTCCAATGGCCGTCAGTATTATAATGAAAATACTTTTCTTTATCAGCAGCCTTCTTCTTCAACTCTACCTTCCTTTTCTTTTCACCTTCCACCTTCTGCCTTTTCATAAACTTCTTCTTCTTTTCAAAAGACTTTCTCTTGAAAGAAGTCCATTCCATAGCAAGTACTGAGCCCTTAGAACCTTTCATAGAAAGCTCAGCAGTAACCAGCATATTCATAAGCTCGGCTAGAGTATTTTAAAGTTTATGCATATGGTAGTTCATGATGAACTGCCCATATGCATCAGTCAAGGATTGCAGAATTATATCATTCTATAGATCCTACTCTAACTTTACTCCGAGCTTCTCAAGCTCTTCCAAGTCCTGGATCATCATTAGATAATGATCTTGGATGGATTGCCCATCATGCATTTTAATCTTAAACAGTCATTTAGTGACCTGATATTTGGTTGCACGACTTTGTTCACCAAACAACTCTTGCAGGTGAGCCAACATTTGGTGGGCTATCTTGATATCTTCATGTTGGCACTGAAGCTCATCAGACATCAAGCCTAACATGTAGTATCTAACCTTGTTATCTTCATCCATCCATTTATCAAGAGACGCTCTCTGTTCAGTGGACGGACGGGCTGGTAAGGTGGGAGGATCCCGATCTAATACATGAGTTAACTTCTCAAAATTCAAAATAACTTTGAAGTTTCATAGCCAATCCTTATAATTGGATTCGATCAGTCTATGGGTGTCTAGGATACGAGCTAGTGGGTTGGATGCAGATATTTTCCTTTTTCCTGTAGAGAGTCAAAGTTCCTAATTAGATTTTGTAATTAAGACTTGACCAATTTGTTTAGAAGTTTAATTTTTAAATAAATTAGCTCCAACTATTTTCTTCGAATTCTTACACTCCCTTAATAGAGATGCAAAAATCTTCATGATTAATGATTTCTAGTTGATGGTGCAGTCCCACCAACTGACTCATCATCTTACCTAATAGTTATTGGTGATGGGATAGCCAATGAGTGAACAACTCTTTTCCAATGATTCTCTAATCATGGTGCACCCAGGCTTGGTCTCTAAGTCATGAATCTCATCGTGCCCAAAATATTGATTCACACCTTAGTTAAATCAGACCCACCATTTGCATAGATTGGATTCCTAATTAGGTCGCTCACCGTATCCAAAATATTGAGTCCAATCCATCCTCCAGCCCATAGCATCCAATGCCCAATAGATATGGTTCCATCTTCCTGATGCAACTGAACCACTGTGACTAGCCGAGAACAATCAACCCTGAAAAGGGCCCACATATCTACAATGATGGAAGATCTTAGACTTAATCTTTTCTGAGAAAGATTTGATTTAGATCTCTTTAAACTTGACTTGACATAGTCATAACTATTATGACTAATCTAGTGGCATGGGTTAGCTTGGATTATTAGCCACCTTAGATCAGGACTGAGTCGACAAATATGGCTAGATAAGTGAGATCGATGGAAGGGATATGCTATTAACTCGATAAGAATGCAATTAAGTCGAGTAGCTCTCAATTAAAAATCAGTCGATCGTATCTACCAAAATTACCTTAGACACCAAATTGTTAAGCCAGAACCAATCGAATTAGCCTATAATCCAGACTCTAACCACTAAGCCTAATTAGATCTTAACTTGATCGATCACTCATGTGACTCGACCTTGACCCAGACTTAATCCTATTAGGTTGGTCAATTTAAGCACTCTTGATCCCATTTAACCAACTCTTGATTCGGTTTGATCAACTGCTAGACCTAATTGAGCTACCCAAGTCCGAATCTAATTTTATGAATATATCTTAAATCTGAGAATTCTTAATTTTAGACTTAATATATTTTAATATCTTAATTCTTAATTAAGTTTAGGGTTCATAAACAAAATATATAAATAAAATCCTAGGATTTCAAGATCTAGGGTTTTGCAGAAAATAAGTTTTTGATTTTTCATTAAGGACAAACACGCAACACCCCTACACATCATAAGAAAACTCCATCAAATGGGAGGAGAGGGCCTTTAAATTCTTCATTGTTCTTATAACCAGATGGCCAAGGGGAATGCCTTAATTGGAAACATAATGAATCTATAAAACTAGTAAGATCTACATTATATATCACATATAAAAATTGATCTATCTTTAGAACATATTTTGCATACATCTCATGTATCATATCATGCATGTTTTTAGATCTAAATTATCTCATAATCATTTAAAAAATAAAACTTAAATTTGATCACATCAAATTAAATTTATTCAAGACAACTTTGTAGTTTAATTCTACAACTAGTCTAAACATGCGTCCATCATATCTCATATGAGCAAAATTAAATAACTTTATTTTCTATATTTTAGATTTAATTATAATATTTATAATATTAAAAATAATAAATAAATAAATTTAAAAATTATAACTAATCAAATTAAAATTATGATTATGCTAGACTACACATAGAATAATTCTATTTCTAGTCTAGTCATGCATCTCATATATTTTAGATCTAGATTATTTAATTTTAATTTTTTAATTTTAGATCTAATCACATCTCATGTGATATCTAAAATTATCTAATTATTAAATTAAAAATATATTAAAATTAGATCTAATTAATTATGGAACCTGGCTTTGATACCAGTTGAAGAAAAAAATTCTGTTTCTTGGATCAGATTCATTTAGATATGATTTGATCAAGAGGAATATTTCAAAAATTTTTCTCTTAGATCCAAATTAGATCTAAAATTTTTTAGATATGATTTTATCAATATAATAAAATAAATTAAATTAAATTAAATTAAATCTAATTTAATTATATCTTATTATGGGTAATCCTATTATCCTGTGATGATCGTGATGTTTGCCTGAGGTTCTAGATGCAGCCACGCAAGTGCCTGACCTCTATCGATATCCACTTGGATAGGATCTAGAGATTATCTCCTTCTCAACCTATCCTCCAAAAATTATATCTGAATCTAATCTTGAAGGTCTTTAAAATGGCTTTTGAAGATCAGCCATTGTAACTTGCAGCAGTGCTGCCTTCTTCCTTTCCTATCTTCTTTCTCTTACTCGAATCGCACCAAACATGCACCAAAAAACTCTTGGATGTGGATAGGAGAGAGAGGACCTAAAGGTGGCATGGAAAGAGAGGGACAGAAGCTTTGTGGCATGGGAAAAGGATTGAACCTTTTAATCCTAGGCGTAGATAGGATTTATATAGACCCTGTTGCGCCATGCAGTGCCACATCATCCCGACCAATCATGGCTCTTTGTGTAATCAGATCTAAATCTAATTAGTGGGATGACATCATCTGATCCAATCAGATTAGAATTCCTCACAAACCTTCTTAGGTGTTGCCAAGATTGGTCAAAGAAGACTCTTTGGAGCCACCCAAGTAGAAAGCATGAAGCAACTGGAGTCCCATCTGTATGGGACTCTAGGCATGATCCTCATGGGCTGCATGCCTCCCTAGGCATGTGCCTCCTCCCTTTCTACTTTTAGTAGGAGGACAAAGCCCCACGTTCTCTTCTATGGATGCATGACACATGGGCAGATGTCTAAGTATCAAAGGTCAATGTTTGACCAAAGTCAAAAGACAAGATTAAAAAATGGCAGGTGTTGTCTTAAGTTTATCTCATAAATTAAGACAACCATTTTCTAATCTAGACAAGCTCGAGTTAGACTAAGTAATGGTTCCTGAGTGAGCTCAAACATATTTGGCTCAGTCGAGATAAGCTTTAATGATTGTTGAAGGAGAACATTAGGCTCAATCGTGTGCTAGCATGATTTTATTAAACATGATTGAATCTTATTCAAATCAATTAAACTGGATTAGTTCAATTGATGATATCTAGATCCAAACCCTTGTTTGTGTCATCCAATTAGGTTTAGTTTCATATAGTAATGGGATACGTCATAATCCTCATCATCGACATCATCGAAACACCTTTCGATGGATCAGAACTTTTCTAATTCAGACAACTAGTATGATCCATCATCCAAATCATTCTAATTGCTCCCAAAATCCACCAGTGACACAGAGCAACATATGGTGGCAACCCATCAGAACTAAAAATGAACCTCTCAGTGCAGTTACTGCTAGATATGTGTGCCCTAAAAGCCAGAATTGGCTGACACTTGTTATACACTTCTAAAGTCAAAATTATAATTTTGATGATAAATAATAAAATGGGTTATTTTCTATCATAATGTGTATTTAGTGTCTATGATACATATTAGATATATGTGCCCTAAATGCTAGAATTGGCTGACACTTGTAATACACTTCTAAGCGGCAAAATTATAATTTTGACTATAAATAATAAAATAGATTATTTTCTATCACATATGTGTATCTAGTGTCTGTGATACATCCTTTGAGTTAATGGTAATGATAATTCTTATTTTCAAGAGTTAAAAATTTAAGACAAGAATTTTTATTATTAACTTATAAAATGCTCCTGACAGTAGGATCATCATGAGGATGGTGATTGATCCGAAAGGTTAGTGTACAATCGCTTCTTTATAGTAGATGAGTCTCGAGTCTATAGTGTAGAGACATCAGAGTGAGAATACAGGTACTCATTAGAGAATGAGGATACTAAGCATGACAATCTCGAGTAGTCATAAGGAAGTCTACCTTCTCGTCGATGACTGACTCGAAGCTGTAGTGGTGTATCTGGTTCTTTGACCTGAGGTGCATCGGCAGTTCACCTTGAGGGTGTTATAGTTTGACTACACCATAACTCGATCTCCTAGCCATTCAGAACTCTAAGGTGTATGTTTGCTATAGCATGTTCGTTGTAGGAATTGGATTGCACCAAGATGGAATCTATCTACCTCGGTAGAAGAGGAGCAGCCCTATGATGATCATGAGAATCAAGTCTATAAGTCCATGGCCATGGCAAAGTGTGAAATAATAGAAAGAGTTTCTATCAAGATTTTCACATCGAACAAGAATCGAATGATTAAATCATATGACAGAAATTGGGGTTTGATGAGTTCAGCTTAACCCTAATCTGATCGAAGCTCAAGATAGAAGAACTTAATCACACAAGTAGCTGCACCAAGAGGTTCATTTTCAATTTTGATGGATTGCCACTATATACTACTAGGTATCACTGGTGGATTTTGGGAGCAACTAGAATAATTTAGATGATCGATCGTTCTAAGTTGTCTGAATTAGAAGAGTTCTGATCCATCGAAAGAAGTTTCGATGATGTTAATGATGGAGATCACTACATGTCCCATTACCATACAGAACTAAACCTAACTAGGTCACATAAATAAGAGTTTGGATCTGGATATCATCAGTTAGATTAACCCAGTTCAGTTGATTTTAATAAGATTCAATTAGGTTCAAGAAAATCATGCTAGCATATGATTGAGCCTAACATTCTCCTTTTTCTTATCTTAAAAGTTGTCTTGACTGAGCCAAATGAGTTTGTGCTCACTTAGGTACCTTTACCTGATCTAATTGGAGCATGTCCAAGTCAGAAAAGGGTTGTCTTAATTTATGAGATAAATTTGAGACAACACTTGCCATTTTCCATCACCTGCTATTTCTTGTACTTTGACTTAGTCAAACATTGACCTTTGACCATTGGACATCTGCCCATGTGTCATACACTTATTGGAGAGTAGATAGAGGCTTGTCCCCTCTCTAGAAATTGGAAAGAAGGGGGTGCATGCCTAGGATTGCGTGCGCCATGGATAGGGACGCCTGGAGTCCCATACGGATGGGACTCCAGGTTGCTTCTTGGATTCAAGCTAGGTGACCCTCACCTATAGACTTTGACCAGTCTTAGGCACCACCTTAGGATGAATTTATGGATCTCTCATCTGATTGGATCAGGTGATGTCATCCCACGAATCAGATTTAGATCTGATTGCACGAAGCAACGTGATTGGCCGGGGTGATGTGGCACTGCATGGCACAGCAGAGTCTATATAAAGACCTATCTGCACCCACTTTTTGAAGAGTTCCTCTTAGCCCACACCCCAAGGCTGCCCCCCTCCCTCCTCCATGCCACCTTTCTGATCTTCTCTCTCCTCTCCATGCCCAAGGTAGTTGGGCTTCAGATTAGTGCAAGTCAGGCAAGAAAATGCTGACGAAAAAGGAAAAAGGCAGCACTACTGCAGAGACGATGGATGATCTTTAGAAAGAGTTTTGAAGATCCTTCAAATTAGATCCAGATCTAATTTTTGAGAAAAAGAAAGAGAAGGAGAAGTGTTAGATATATGTGCCCTAGAAGCCAGAATTGGCTGACACTTATAATACACTTCTAGGGGCAAAATTGTAATTTTGACTATAATTAATGAAATGGGTTATTTTCTATCACACATGTGTATTTAGTGTCTGTGATACATCCTTTGAGTTAATGGTAATGATAATTCATATTTTCAAGAGTTGAAAATTTAAGACATGAATAATCATTATTAACTCATAAACAGCTCCCGACCATAGGATCATCACGAGGATGGTGATTGATCTGAAAGGTTGGTGTACGATCGCTTCTCTTTAGTAGATGAGTCTTGAGTCTACGGTGTGGAGACACCGGAGCGAGAGTACAGGTACTCGTTAGAGAATGAGGGCACTGAGCGTGACCACCTCGAGTAGTCATTAGGGAGTCTACCTTCTCGTCAATGACTGACTCGATGCTGCAGTAGTGTGTCTGGTTCTTTGACCTGAGATGCATCGGCAGTTCACCTTGAGGGTGTTATAGTTTGACTACACCATTACTCGGTCTCCTAGCCATATGGAACCCTGAGGTGTATGTTGGCTATGACATGTTCATTGTAGGAACTGGATTGCATCAAGATGGGATCTATCTACCTCGGTGGTAGAGGAGTAGCCCTATGATGATCATGAGAATCAAGTCCAGAAATCCATGGCCATGGTAGAGTGAAATAATAGAAAGAGTTTCTATTTAGATTTTCACATTGGACTCGAATCGAATGATTACATCATATGACAGAGACTAGGGTTTGACGAGTTCACCTTAACCCTAATCTGATCGGGGCTCAAGATAGAAGAACTTAATCACACAGGTAGCTGCACCAAGAGGTTCGCATTCAGCTCTGATGGGTTGCCACCATATACTGCTAGGTGTCACTGGTGGATTTTGGGAGCAATTAGAATGATTTAGATGATCGATCATTCTAGCTGTTCGAATCAGAAGAGTTCTGATCCATCGAAAGGAGTTTCGATGATGTCTATGATAGAGATCATGACATATCCCATTACCATACAGAACTGAACCTAACTGGGTCACACAAACAAGGGTTTGAATCTGGTGATCATCAATTGAACTGATCTAGTTCAATTGATCTGAATGAGATTCAATTAGGTTCAAGGAAATCGTGCTAGCACTCGATTGAACCTAACGTTCTTCTTTTACTATCATAAATAAGTTGTCCTGACTGAGCCAAAGGAGTTTGTGCTCAATCAGAGGCCTTCATATGGTCTGACTGGAGGTTGTCCAAGTCAGAATAGGTTGTCTTATTTGTAAGACATTACCTGCCATTTTTGGTCACCTGCCATTTCTTGTTCTTTGACTTTGGTCAAAAGTCTACCTTTGACTGGTCAAACGTTGACCATTGACCCTTTGACTTTTGACCACATGTCATGCACCTATTGGAGAGCTGGTGGGGGCTTGTCCCCTGCCAGAACCTGGCAAGGAGAAGGGCGCACGCCAAGGGTGGCGTGAGCCCAAGTAGGAGGCGCCTAGGAGTCCTTGTTGGACAAGGACTCCACCTCCCTTTTGGATTCCAATCAGAGTTCTACTAAGAATCCAGTTTGACTGGTCTTAGGCACCTTCTAAGGAGGAATCCAGGGGTCTCTATTCCAACCAATCAGATTTAGATCTGATTTCACAAAGGGTTGTGATTGGTTGAGAGAGAAGAGGAGTTGGATCACAAGAGGTCTATAAATAAGACCCTGCGCCCAACCCTAATCCTAAGTGAATTCAATAGAGATTTCCCATGCCCCAAGGCTGCCTCTCCCCTCCTTCTCCACGCCATAGTCTCTTCTCCCCTTGCTCTCCACGTCCAAAAGTGTTTTGGATTTAGTTTGGTGCGATTCAGATCAAGGAAAGGCGATCAAAAGCAAGAAGGCTGCACTGCGCACTGCTGCAAAAGGACGACTGCAGATCTTCAAAAGAGTTTTGAAGATCCTCCAGATCAGATCCAGATCTGATTTTTTGAGGTGTGATAGAGAAGAAGAGGTTCTCCAGATCCAACCCGAGTGGATACCGGTAGAGGCCAGGCGCTTGCGTGGCTAAGATCCAGAACCTTCCGCTGCAATCAGGATCATCTACAGGGTAATAGGATTACCCAAATCAGGTAAATTGAATTTGATTTAATTTATCTTATTTTATTTTATTTATTAAAATAATAAGAATCAGATCTGAAATATATCAAGATCTGATTGAGATCAAGAGAAAATTTTTGAAATATATCTCTTGATCTAATCAGATCTGGACGAACCTGGACCAGAAAATCAGGATTTCCCTTCAACTGGTATCAGAGCCATGGTTCTAAAATTGTTTAGATCTGATTTTAATTTTATTTTAATTAAAATAACATGATTTCAGATGTCACATGAGATGTGATCAGATCTAAAATCAGAAAAAATTAAAATTAAATGATTTGGATCTAAGAACATGAAGATATGCATGACTAGTTCTAGAATAGAATAGTTCTATAGAATAGTTTTGCATGTCTTTGATTTAATTTGATTAAATCATATTTTAGATCTTCTTATTTACTATTTTCTGATATTATAAGTGTTATAATAACATCTGATAAACAGCAAATAAAAATTATTTAATTTTAAATATCATATGAGATATGATAGATGCATGACTAGACTAATTGTAGAATAGTTCTACATAATTGTCTAGATTAGAATTTATTTTGATTAGATCAATTTAAATCTAATTTTTCAGATTATTATGAGATAATTTAGATCTGAAAACATGCATGATTATGATACATGAGATGTATGCAAAATATGCCATGATTAGATCTACTTTATATATGAGATATATGATATAGATCTAAATATTATTTTGTAGTATTGAATGTTCCTGATTAAGGCGTTCCTCTTGGCCGTCCGGTCATAAGAACGAAGAAGGGTTTAAAGGCCCTCTCTTCTCATTCGATGGGTGTTCTTATGACGTGTAGGGGTGCTGCGTGTTCGTCCTTAATCAGAAACCCAAAACTTACTTTCTGCAAAACCCTAGATCCTGAAACCCTAGGATTTATTGTGCATATTTTGTTTATGAACCCAACTTAATTAAAGAATTAAGTTTATGGAATATTCAATTAGGTCTAAAATTGAGAATTTCAGATCTAAGACATATTCATAATACTGGGTTCGGGCTTGGGTAGCTCAATTAGGTCTAAGCGGTTGATCAAACCGAATCAAGAGTTGGTTAGATGGGATCAACAATGCTTAAATTGACCAGCCTAATAGGATTAAGTCTGGGTCAAGATCGAGTCACGATCAAGCAAGACCTAATTAGGCTCAGAGGTTAGAGTCTGGATTGTAGGCTAACCCAATTGGTTCTGACTCAACAATTTGGTGTCTAAGGTAAGTTTGGCACATACGACCGACTGGTTTTTAATTGGAAGCTACTCGACCTGAATGCGTTCTTGTACGAGTTAATGGCATATTCCTTCCACCGATCTCACTTACCTGGCCATATCTGTTGACACAGTTCTGATCTGAGGTGGTCAATAATCCGAGCTAACCCATGCCACTAGGTTAGTCATAATTGTTATGACTAAGCCAAGTCTAGTTTAATGAGACCTGAATCAATTCTCCCTAAGAAAAGATTAAGTCTGAGGTCTTCCACCATTGTAGATGTGCGGGCCCTTCCCGGGGTTGATTGTTCTCGGCTGGATACAGTGGCTCAGTTGCACCGAAAAGATGCAACCATGTCTATTAGGCATTGGATGCTATGGGCTGGAGGATGAGTTGGGCTCAATATTTCGGATACGGTGAGAGACTCAATTAGGAACCCAGTCTATGCAAATGGTGGGTCTGACTTAACTAAGGAGTGGATCAATATTTCGGATACGGTGAGATTCATGAATTAGAGACCAAGTTTGGGTGCACCATGATTAGAGAATCATTGAACAAGAGTTGTTCACTCATTGGCTAACCCATCACCAATAACTGTTAGGTGAGGTGATGAGTCAGTTGGTGAGACCGCACCACCCACTAGAAATCATTAATCATGGAGATTTTTGCATCTCTACAGAGGGAGTGTAGGGATCCGAGAAAATAGTGGGAGCTAATTTATTTAAAAATAAAATCCCTAAATAAATTGGTCAAGTCATAATTACAGTATCTAACTAGAATCTTTGACTCTCTACAGGAAAAATGTCTGCGTCCAACCCATTCGCACGTATCCTGGACACACATAGACTGACTGGACCCAATTATAAAGATTGGCTCAGGAACTATAAAATTATTTTGGGTTTCAGAGAAGTTAACCCATGTTTTGGACCAGGACCCTCCCACCTTACCAGCTCATCCATCCACTGAACAGAGAGCGTCTCTGGAAAAAATGGATAGACGAAGATAATAAGGCCAGATATTACATGTTGGGCTCGATGTCTGATGAGCTCCAGCGCCAACATGAAGATATCGGGACTGCTCGCCAAATGTTGGCTCACCTGCAGGAGATGTTTGGTGAACAGAGTCGCGCAGCCAAATATCAAGTCACGAAATGACTTTTTAAGGCTAAGATGCGTGATGGGCAGTCAGTCCAAGATCACTGTCTGACAATGATCAAGGACATGGAAGAGCTTGAGAAGCTCGGTGTGAAGTTAGACTTGGACCTGCAGAACGATATTATTCTGCAATCCTTGACTGATGCATATGGGCAATTCATCATGAATTACCACATGCATAAACTTCAAAATTCCTTGGCCGAATTAATGAATATGCTGGTTACCGCTGAGCTTTCTATGAAAGGTTCTAAAGGCTCAGTTCTTGCTATGGAATGGACTTCTTCCAAAAGAAAGTCTTATGGAAAGAAAAAGAAGTCTGTGAAAAAGCAAAAGGTAGAAGGATCAAAGAAGAAGAAGGCAGAACCGAAGAAAAGGCCGATGTCAAAGGAAAGTGTTTCCATTGCAACAGCGACGGCCATTGGAAGTGGAACTGCCCTACTTACCTGGCCACCCTGAAGAACAAGAAGGAAGGTCCTTCTGGAGGTATGCTCGTTATTGAGTCTAACCTTACGGTTTCTTCTGCATCCAGTTGGGTGCTTGACTCTGGTTCTAGTGCTCATCTGTGCACTTCCATGCAGGGTCTTGAGGATAGCAGGAGGCTGAGGGATGGAGACATGATCCTACGCATCGGTAATGGAGCAAGAGTTGCTGCAGTAGCCGTGGGAACATACCCTCTTCGATTACCATCTGGTTTAGACTTAGTTTTGAAAGACTGTTATTATGTGCCTGCAGCTAGCAGGAATTTGATTTCTGTTTCATGCTTAGCACAAGAAGGCTATGTGATTACCTTCTTTAAGGACCATTGTAACATTCTTTATGAAAGAAATAAAATTGCAAATGGTTTCCTTATTAATGGTCTTTATCAGCTACATATTGATGTACCTGTTCTAACTATCGAGCAAAACGTGAATGCCAAACGACCTAGGGATAGTCCAAATGACAGATATCTATGGCACCTGAGATTAGGTCATATAGCAGAAGATAGGATTAACAAATTGGAGAAAAATGGGCTATTGAGTCCATTGACTTTTGAGTCGTATCCAACTTGTGAATCTTGTCTTCAAGGCAAAATGACTAAACTCCCTTTTGTTGGACATGGGGAGAGGGCCACAGATCTCCTTGCCCTAGTACATACTGATGTGTGCGGCCCATTTGATGTGCCGGCTAGAGGCAATTTTGTCTACTTCATTACCTTTATCGATGATCTGTCTAGGTATGGGTATGTGTATCTTATGAGACATAAGTCTGAAGCTTTTGAAAAGTTCAAAGAATTCAGACATGAAGTAGAAAAACAAACTGGAAAACCCATTAAGGTTCTTCGATCAGATCGAGGAGGTGAATACCTTAGCCGGGAATTCCTAGACTATCTTAAGAAAAATGGCATAGTCTCTCAATGGACTCCACCAGGAACACCTCAACTCAACGGGGTTTCAGAATGGAGAAATCGGACTCTATTGGATATGGTTCGATCCATGATGAGCTTCACAGACCTCCCTGATTTTCTTTGGGGACATTCATTATTAACTTCAATTTATCTACTGAATAGGGTTCCCTCTAAAACCGTTCCTACCACACCGTATGAGATATGGCACGGTAAGAAACCAAGTCTGAGTCATCTCAGAATTTGGGGTTGTCCGGCTCATGTCAAAAGACAACAAGCGGACAAGTTAGAGTTTAGGTCCTTTAGAGCTCGATTCATAGGATATCCTAAAGAGTCATTAGGATACTATTTCTACATTCCAGAAGACCACAATGTGATTGTGAGTCGACATGCCATCTTTCTTGAAAAATAGTTTATTCAAGATAGCGGCATTGGAAAGCAGATTAAGCTTGATGAGAAAGTCTCACAAGCACAACGAGCTAAGGACCAATTGGAACCAAATCAGGTTGAGCCAATAAGAACACTACCTCCTCCACCTCGTAGATCGGAAAGAGTTTCCCGTCCCCCTGAAAGATACTTAGGTATTATTTCAGAGGAAGTAGAGAAAATGTTCCTCATAGGTAATGGTGCTCATGGTGATGATCCCAAAACCTACAACGAGGCGATATCAGATATCGACTCCGAGAAATGGCTTAGAGGCAATGAAGTCAGAAATTGACTCGATGCACTCAAACCAAGTCTGGACCTTGGTAGATCCACCAGAAGGTATAGTACCTATTGGGTGTAAATGGATCTTCAAGAGAAAGATTGGTGCAGATGGGAATGTGGAGACATTCAAGGCTAGACTAGTGGCAAAAGGTTATAGTCAACGTGAAGGCATTGACTATCAGGATACCTTTTCCCAGTAGCTATGCTAAAATCCATCCGCACATTGCTTGCCTGTTGCAGCCTATTTCGATTATGAAATATGGCAAATGGACGTGAAAACGGCATTCTTAAATGGATATCTTGAGGAAGATATCTATATGGAACAGCCGCTAGGTTTCACATCCAGTGATACTGATCACAAGGTTTGCAAGCTGCAAAGGTCCATATATGGACTTAAGCAAGCATCTCGGAGCTGGAACACTCGTTTCAATGATGTGATCAAAAAAGTTTGGTTTCATCAAAAATGAAGAGGAACCATGTGTTTTCAAAAAGGGTCAGTGGGAGCGCTGTTGTCTTCCTCGTATTGTACGTGGATGACATCCTCCTTATTGGGAATGATATTCCCATGTTGACAATCAGTCAAATTATGGTTGTCCAAGGAATTCTCCATGAAAGACCTAGGTGAAGCATCCTTTATTCTAGGAATTAAGGTCTATAGGGATAGACCGAATAGGATGCTAGGACTTTCACAGAAGATGTACATAGAGAAAGTACTAAAGAGGTTTAGTATGGAAAACTCTAAGAGGGGATTAATACCCTTCAGACATGGTATTCATCTTTCCAAGAAGATGTGCCCCAGCACACCTGAGGAAATAGAACGCATGAGCAAGATCCCTTATGCTTCTGCAATAGGGAGCCTCATGTATGCCATGCTATGTACACGACCTGATATAGCCCATGCTGTGAGTGTCACAAGCAGATATCAGTCAAATCCAGGTGAAGAACACTGGACTTCTGTGAAATGTATCCTTAAGTACTTGAGAAGAACTAAGGATATGATGTTGGTCTTTGGTAACGGAGAACTCCAAGTCCAGGGATACACAGACTCGGATTTCATGTCCGATATAGATGATCGAAAGTCGACATCTGGGAGTCTGTTTGTGTGCAATGGTGGAGCTGTCAGCTGGAAGAGTTCCAAGCAAACGGTGATAGCAGATTCCACCATGGAAGCAGAATATATCGCTGCATCAGAAGCTGCGAAGGAAGCATTCTGGTACAAGAAGTTTGCTGCAGAAATTGGAGTAATGCCATCAGATGCCATTCCTCTATACTGCGACAACAATGGCGCCATAGCCCTTGCTAAGGAGCCGAGGTCTCACCAGAAATCCAAGCACATTGAGCGGCGATACCACCTCATCCGCGATTACCTCGAGAAGGGTTACGTCGAGGTCAAGAGAGTCAACTCCACAGATAATGTGGCAGACCCACTTACAAAGCCGTTGGGCCAGCAGAAGATCGAAGCCCACCTTGAGAAGATGGGACTTAGACTTGTAGCCAATTGGCTTTAGGACAAGTGGGAGATTGTTAGATATATGTGCCCTAGAAGCCAGAATTGGCTGACACTTGTAATACACTTCTAGGGGCAAAATTATAATTTTGACTAATAATCAATAAAATGGGTTATTTTCTATCACATATGTGTATTTAGTGTCTGTGATACATCCTTTGAGTTAATGGTAATGATAATTCATATTTTCAAGAGTTGAAAATTTAAGACATGAATAATCATTATTAACTCATAAAATGCTCCCGACCATAGGATCATCACGAGGATGGTGATTGATCCGGAAGGTTGGTGTACAATCGCTTCTCTTTAGTAGATGAGTCTTGAGTCTACGGTGTGGAGACACCGGAGCGAGAGTACAGGTACTCGTTAGAGAACGAGGGCACTGAGCGTGACCACCTCGAGTAGTCATTAGGGAGTCTACCTTCTCGTCAATGACTGACTCGATGCTGCAGTAGTGTGTCTGGTTCTTTGACCTGAGGTGCATCGGCAGTTCACCTTGAGGGTGTTATAGTTTGACTACACCATTACTCGGTCTCCTAGCCATATGGAACCCTGAGGTGTATGTTGGCTATAGCATGTTCATTGTAGGAACTGGATGCATCAAGATGGAATCTATCTACCTCGGTGGTAGAGGAGCAGCCCTATGATGATCATGAGAATCAAGTCCAGAAGCCCATGGCCATGGCAGAGTGAAATAATAGAAAGAGTTTCTATTTAGATTTTCACATTGGACTTCGAATCGAATGATTACATCATATGACAGAGACTAGGGTTTGACGAGTTCACCTTAACCCTAATCTGATCGGGGCTCAAGATAGAAGAACTTAATCACACAGGTAGCTGCACCAAGAGGTTCGCATTCAGCTCTGATGGGTTGCCACCATATACTGCTAGGTGTCACTGGTGGATTTTGGGAGCAATTAGAATGATTTAGATGATCGATCATTCTAGCTGTTCGAATCAGAAGAGTTCTGATCCATCGAAAGGAGTTTCGATGATGTCGATGATAGAGATCATGACATATCCCATTACCATACAGAACTGAACCTAACTGGGTCACACAAACAAGGGTTTGAATCTGGTGATCATCAATTGAACTGATCTAGTTCAATTGATCTGAATGAGATTCAATTAGGTTCAAGAAAATCGTGCTAGCACTCGATTGAACCTAACGTTCTTCTTTTACTATCATAAATAAGTTGTCCTGACTGAGCCAAAGGAGTTTGTGCTCAATCAGAGGCCTTCATATGGTCTGACTGGAGGTTGTCCAAGTCAGAAAAGGTTGTCTTATTTTGTAAGACATTACCTGCCATTTTTGGTCACCTGCCATTTCTTGTTCTTTGACTTTGGTCAAAAGTCTACCTTTGACTGGTCAAATGTTGACCATTGACACTTTGACTTTTGACCACATGTCATGCACCTATTGGAGAGCTGGTGGGGGCTTGTCCCCCTGCCAGAACCTGGCAAGGAGAAGGGCGCACGCCACCCTTGGCGTGTGCCCAAGTTGGAGGCGCCTAGGAGTCCCTTGTTGGACAAGGACTCCATCTCCTTTTTGGATTCCAATTAGAGTTCTCCTAAGAACCAACAGTTTGACTGGTCTTAGGCACCCTCTAAGGAGGAATCCAGGGGACTCTATTCCCACCAATCAGATTTAGATCTGATTTCACAAAGGGTTGTGATTGGTTGGGAAGGAAGAGGAGTTGGATCACAAGTTAGTCTATAAATAAGACCCTGCGCCCAACCCAATCTAAGTGAATTGAATGAGAATTTCCCATGCCCCAAGGCTGCCTCTCCCTCTTCCTCCATGCCAAAGTCTCTTCTCCCTTGCTCTCCACGTCCAAAAGTGTTTTGGATTTTAGTTGGTGCGATTCAGATCAAGAGAAAGGCGATCAGAAAGCTAGAAGGCTGCGCTGCTGCAAAAGGACGACTGCTGATCTTCAAAAGAGTTTTGAAGATCCTCCAGATCAGATCCAGATCTGATTTTTGGAGGTGTGATAGAGAAGAAGAGGATCTCCAGATCCAACCCGAGTGGATACCGGTAGAGGCCAGGCGCTTGCGTGGCTAAGATCCAGAACCTTCCGCTGCAATCAGGATCATCTACAGGTAATAGGATTACCCAAATCAGGTAAATTAAATTTGATTTAATTTATCTTATTTTATTTTATTTATTAAAATAATAAGAATCAGATCTGAAACATATCAAGATCTGATTAGATCAAGAGAAAATTTTGAAATAT
>QRFJ01005990.1:0-30103 GCA_006176705.1 Cocos nucifera | reverse complement strand
GTTTGGCACATAACGACCGACTAGTTTTTAATTGGAAGCTACTCGACCTGAATGCATTCTTGTACGAGTTAATGGCATATCCCTTCCACCGGTCTCACTTATCTGGCCATATTTATTAACCCAGTTCTAATTTGAGGTGGTCAATAATCCGAGCTGACCCATGCCACTAGGTTAGTCATAATTGTTATGACTATGACAAGTCTAGTTTAATGAGACCTGAATCAATTCTCCCTAAGAAAAGATTAAGTCTGAGGTCTTCCACCATTATAGATGTGCGGCCCTTCCCAGGATTGATTGTTCTCGACTGGATACAGTGGCTCAGTTGCATCGGAAAGACGCAACCATGTCAATTAGGCATTGGATGCTATGGGCTGGAGGATGAGTTAGGCTCAATATTTCAGATACAGTGAGAGACTCAATTAGAAATTCAGTCTGTGTAAATGGTGGGTCTAACTTAACTAAGGTGGATCAATATTTCGGATACGGTGAGATTCATGAATTAGAGATCAAGTTTTGGGTGCACCATGATTAGAGAATCATTGAACAAGAGTTGTTCACTCATTGGCTAACCCATCACCAATAACTGTTAGATGAGGTGATGAGTCAGTTGGTAAGCCCGCACCATCCACTAGAAATCATTAATCGTGGAGATTTTTGCATCTCTATAAAGAGAGTGTAGGAATCCAAGAAAATAGTGGAAGCTAATTTGTTTAAAAATAAAATTCCTAAATAAATTGGTCAAGTCATAATTACAATATCTAACTAGAATCTTTGACTCTCTGTAGAAAAATGTCTGCGTCCAACCCATTAGCACGTATCCTGGATATAAATTGACTGATCGGATCCAATTATAAAGATTGGCTCAAGAACTATAACATTATTTTGGGTTTCGAGAAGTTAACCCATGTATTGGATCAGGATCCTCCCACCTACCAGCCCGTCCATCCACTGAATAGAGAGCATCTCTGAAAAAATGGATAGACGAGGATAATAAGGCCAGATATTACGTGTCGGTCTCGATGTCTGATGAGCTCCAGCGCCAACATGAAGATATCGGGACTGCTCGCCAAATGTTGGCTCACCTGTAGGAGATGTTTGGTGAACAGAGTTGCGTAGCCAAGTATCAAGTCATGAAATAACTTTTTAAGGCTAAGATGCATGATGGGCAGTCAGTCCAAGATCACTGTCTAATGATGATCAAGGACATGGAAGAGCTTGAGAAGCTCGGTGTGAAGTTAGACTTAGATCTGCAGAACGATATTATTCTGCAATCCTTGACTGATGCATATGAACAATTCATCATGAATCACCACATGCATAAACATCAAAATTCCTTGGCCGAATTAATGAACATGTTGGCCACCGCTGAGCTTTCTATGAAAGATTCTAAAGGCTCAGTTCTTGCTATGAAACGAACTTCTTCCAAATGAAAGTCTTATGGAAAGAAAAAGAAGTCTATAAAAAAGCAAAAGGTGGAAGGAGGAAAGAAGAAGGCAGAGCCAAAGAAGAAGGCCGATGTCAAAGGAAAGTGTTTCCATTGCAACAGCAACGGCCACTGGAAGCGAAACTGCCCTACTTACCTGGCCACCCTGAAGAACAAGAAGGAAGGTCCTTCTAGAGGTATGCTCGTTATTGAGTCTAACCTTACGGTTTCTTCTACATCTAGTTGGGTGCTTGACTCTGGTTCTAGTGCTCATCTGTCACCTCCATGCAGGGTCTTGAGGATAGCAGGAGGCTGAGGGATGGAGACATGATCCTACGCATCTGTAATAGAGCAAGAGTTGCTGCAGTGGCTGTGGAAACATACCCTCTTCGATTACCATCTGGTTAGACATAGTTTTGAAAGACTGTTATTATGTGCCTGCAGCTAGAAGGAATTTGATTTTTGTTTCGTGCTCAGCACTAGAGGCTATGTGATTACCTTCTTTAAGGACCATTGTAACATTTTTATCAAAGAAATAAAATTGCAAATGGTTTCATTATTAACGGTCTTTATCAGCTACATATTGATGTACCTATTCTAACTATCGAGCAAAACGTGAATGCCAAATGACCTAGGGATAGTCCAAACGATAGGTATCTATGGCATCTGAGATTAGGTCATATGGCAGAAGATAGGATCAACAAATTGGAGAAAAATGGGCTATTGAGTCCATTGACTTCTGAGTCATATCCCAACTTGTGAATCTTGTCTTCAAGGCAAAATAACAAAACTCCCTTTTATAGGACATGGGAAAAGGGCCACAGACCTCCTTGCCCTAGTACATACTGATGTGTGCAGCCCATTTGATGTGCCGACTAGAGGCAATTTTATCTACTTCATTACCTTTACCGATGATCTGTCTAGGTATGGGTATGTGTATCTTATGAGACACAAGTCTGAAGCTTTTGAAAAGTTCAAAGAATTCAGACATGAAGTAGAAAAACAAATGGGAAAATCTATTAAGGTTCTTCGATCAGATCGAGGAGGTGAATACCTTAGCCAGGAATTCCTAGACTATCTCAAGAAAAATGGCATAGTCTCTCAATGGACTCCATCAGGAACACCTCAACTCAATGGAGTTTCAGAATGGAGAAATCGAACTCTATTGGATATGATCCGATCCATGATGAGCTTCACAAATCTTCCTAATTTTCTTTGGAGACACTCATTGTCAACTTCAATTTATCTACTGAATAGGGTTCCCTCTAAAGACCGTTTCCACCACACCGTATGAGATATGGCATGGTAAGAAACCAAGTCTGAGTCATCTCAGAATTTGGGGTTGTCCGGCTCATATCAAAAGACAACAAGCGGACAAGTTAGAGTTTAGGTCCTTCAGAGCTCGATTCATAGGATATCCTAAAGAGTCATTAGGATACTATTTCTACGTTCCAGAAGACCACAATGTGATTGTGAGTCGACATGCCATCTTTCTTGAAAAGTAGTTTATTCAAGATAGCAGCATTGGAAAGCAGATTAAGCTTGATGAGAAAGTCTCATAAGTATAACGAGCTAAGGACCAATTGGAACCAAATCAGATTGAGCCAATAAGAACACTACCTCCTCCACCTCGTAGATCGAAAAGAGTTTCCTAACCCCCTGAAACATAGTTAGGTATTATTTCAGAGGAAGTAGAGAAAATATTCCTCGTAGGTAATGGTGCTAATGGTGATGATCCCAAAACCTATAATGAGACAATATTAGATATCTACTCTGAGAATTGGCTAGAGGCAATGCAGTTAGAAATTGACTCGATGCACTCAAACCAAGTTTGTACCTTGGTAGATCCACCGAAAGGTATAGTACCTATTGGGTGTAAATGGATCTTCAAGAGAAAGATTGGTGCAGATGAAAATGTGGAGACATTCAAAGCTAGACTAGTGGCAAAAGGTTATAATCAACACGAAGGACATTGACTATCAGGATATCTTTTTCCCAGTGGCTATGCTAAAATCCATCCGCACATTGCTTGCCGTTGTAGCCTATTTCGATTATGAAATATGGCAAATGGACATGAAAATGGCGTTCTTAAATGGATATCTTGAGGAAGATATCAATATGAAGCAGCCGCTAGGTTTCACATAGTGATACTGATCACAAGGTTTGCAAGCTGTAAAGGTCCATATATGGACTTAAGCAAGCATCTCGGAGCTGGAACACTCATTTTAATGATGTGATCAAAATGTTTGGTTTCATCAAAAACAAAGAGAAACCATGTCTTCAAAAAGGTCAGTGAGAGCGCTGTTGTCTTTCTCGTATTGTACGTGGATGACATCCTCCTTATTGGGAATGATATTCTCATGATGACGACAGTCAAATTATGTTTGTCCAAGGAATTCTCCATGAAAGTCCTAGATGAAGCATCCTTTATTCTAGGAATTAAGGTCTATAGAGATAGACCAAATAGGATGCTAGGGCTTTCACAGAAAATGTACATAGAGGAAGTACTAAAGAGGTTTAGTATGGAAAACTCTAAGAGGGGATTAATACCCTTCAGACATGGTATTCATCTTTCCAAGAAGATGTGCCCTAGCACACCTGAGAAAATACAATGCATGAGCAAGATTCCTTATGCTTCTGCAATAAGGAGCCTCATGTATACCATGCTATGTATACGACTTGATATAGCCCATGTTGTGAGTGTCACAAGTAGATATCAGTCAAATCCAGGTGAAGAATACTGGACTTCTGTGAAATGTATCCTTGAAGTACTTGAGAAGAACTAAGGATATGATGTTGGTGGGATTTGGTAACGAAAAACTCCATGTCCAGGGATACACAGACTCGGATTTCATGTCTGATATAGATGATCGAAAGTCGACATCTAGGAGTCTGTTTCTGTGCAATGGTGGTGCTGTCAGCTGGAAGAGTTCCAAGCAAACCATGACGGTAGATTCCACCATGGAAGCAGAATATATCACTGCATCAGAGGCTACGAGGGAAGCATTCAGGTATAAGAAGTTTGCAGCACAAATCGGAGTAATGCCATCAGATGCCATTCCTCTGTACTGCGACAACAATGGCACCATAGCCCTTGCTAAGGAGCCGAGGTCTCACCAGAAGTTCAAGCATATTGAGCGGCGATACTGCCTCATCCGTGATTACCTTGAGAAGGATTACGTCGAGGTCAAAAGAGTCAACTCCGCAGACAATGCGGCCTAGACTTGTAGCCAATTGACTTTAGGACAACTAGGAGATTGTTAGATACATGTCCCATAAAAGCCAAAATTGGGGCTGACACTTGTAATACACTTCTAGGGAAAAAATTATAATTTTTACTATAATCAATAAAATGGGTTATTTTTTATCATATATGTGTATTTAGTGTCTGTGATACATCCTTTGAGTTAATGGTAATGATAATTCGTATTTTAAAGAGTTGAAAATTTAAGACATGAATAATCATTATTAACTCATAAAATGCTCCCAACCAAAGGATCATCACGAGAATGGTGTGAAGGAAAATCCTGATTTTTCGATCCAGGTTCGTTCAGATCTGATCAGATCAAGAGATATATTTCAAAAATTTTTCTCTTTAATCTGTATCAGATCTAAAATATTTCAGATCTGATTCTTATTATTTTAATAAATAAAATAAAATAAGGATAAATTAAATCAAATTTAATTTATCTGATTTGGGTAATCCTATTACCCGTTGATGATCCTATTTGCAGCGAAAGATTCTGGATCTAGCCACACAAGCGCCTGGCCTCTACCGGTATCCACTTGGACTGGATTTGGAGATCCACTTCTTCTCTATCACGCCTCCAAAAATTAGATCTGGATCTGATCTAGAAATCTTCAAAACTCCTTTTGAAGATCAGCAGTCGTCCTTTGTAGCAGTGCGGCCTTTTAGCTTTCAATCGCCTTTCTTTGATCTGATCGCACCAACCAAAAATCCAAAACTCCTTTTGGACATGGAGAGGAGAGGGAGAAGGTGAGTTTGGCATGGAGGAAGAAGGGAGAGGCAGCCTTAGGGCATGGGGTTTCTCAAACTTAATCTGAGTTGGGCGCAGGGTCTTATTTATAGACTGTTGTGATCCAACTTCTCTTCTTCCCAACCAATCACAACTCTTTGTGAAATCAGATCTAAATCTGATTGATGGGAATAGAGTCCCCTGGATTCCTCCTTAGAGGACGTCTAAGACTAGTCAAAGTTGATTCTTAGGAGAACTCTACTTGGAATCCAAAAAGGAGATGGAGTCCTTGTCCAACAAGGACTCCTAGGCGCCTCCAACTTGGGCACACGCCTAGGGTGGCGTGCACCCTCCTCCTTGCCAGGTTCTGGCAGGGGGACAAGCCCCCACCAGCTCTCCAATAGGTGCGTGACATGTGGTCAAAAGTCAAAGTGTCAATGGTCAACATTTGACCAGTCAAAGGTAGACTTTTGACCAAAGTCAAAGAACAAGAAATGGCAGGTGACCAAAAATGGCAGGTAATGTCTTACAAAATAAGACAACCTTTTCTGACTTGGACAACCTCCAGTCAGACCATATGAAGGCCTCTGATTGAGCACAAACTCCTTTGGCTCAGTCAGGACAACTATTTATGATAGCAAAAGAAGAACGTTAGGTTCAATCGAGTGCTAGCACGATTTCCTTGAACCTAATTGAATCTCATTCAGATCAATTGAACTAGATCAGTTCAATTGATGATCACCAGATTCAAACCCTTGTTTGTGTGACCCAGTTAGGTTCAGTTCTGTATGGTAATGGGATATGTCATGATCTCTATCATCGACATCATCGAAACTCCTTTCGATGGATCAGAACTCTTCTGATTCGAACAGCTAGAATGATCGATCATCTAAATCATTCTAATTGCTCCCAAAATCCACCAGTGACACCTAGCAGTATATGGTGGCAACCCATCAGAGCTGAATGCGAACCTCTTGTGTGCAGCTACCTGTGTGATTAAGTTCTTCTATCTTGAGCCCCGATCAGATTAGGGTTAAGGTGAACTCGTCAAACCCTAGTCTCTGTCATATGATGTAATCATTCGATTCGAGTCCGATGTGAAAATCTAAATAGAAACTCTTTCTATTATTTCACTCTGCCATGGCCATGGGACTTCTGGACTTGATTCTCATGATTCATCATAGGGCTGCTCCTCTACCACCGAGGTAGATAGATTCCATCTTGATGCAATCCAGTTCCTACAATGAACATGCTATAGCCAACATACACCTCAGGGATTTCCGATATGGCTAGGAGACCGAGTAATGGTGTAGTCAAACTATAACACCCTCAAGGTGAACTGCCGATGCACCTCAGGTCAAAGAACCAGACACACTACTGCAGCATCGAGTCAGTCATTGACGAGAAGGTAGACTTCCCTAATGACTACTCGAGGTGGTCACGCTCAGTGCCCTCGTTCTCTAACGAGTACCTGTACTCTCGCTCCGGTGTCTCCACACCGTAGACTCAAGACTCATCTACTAAAGAGAAGCGATTGTACACCAACCTTCCGGATCAATCACCATCCTCGTGATGATCCTATGGTCGGGAGCATTTTATGAGTTAATAATGATTATTCATGTCTTAAATTTTCAACTCTTGAAAATATGAATTATCATTACCATTAACTCAAAGGATGTATCACAGACACTAAATACACATATGTGATAGAAAATAACCCATTTTATTGATTATAGTCAAAATTATAATTTTGCCCCTAGAAGTGTATTACAAGTGTCAGCCAATTCTGGCTTCTAGGGCACATATATCTAACAATCTCCCACTTGTCCTAAAGCCAATTGGCTACAAGTCTAAGTCCCATCTTCTCAAGGTGGGCTTCGATCTTCTGCTGGCCCAACGGCTTTGTAAGTGGGTCTGCCACATTATCTATGGAGTTGACTCTCTTGACCTCGACGTAACCCTTCTCGAGGTAATCATGGATGAGGTGGTATCGCCGCTCAATGTGCTTGGATTTCTGGTGAGACCTTGGCTCCTTAGCAAGGGCTATGGCGCCATTGTTGTCGCAGTATAGAGGAATGGCATCTGATGGCATTACTCCTATTTCTGCAGCAAACTTCTTGTACCAGAATGCTTCCTTCGCAGCCTCTGATGCAGCGATATATTCTGCTTCCATGGTGGAATCTGCTATCACCATTTGCTTGGAACTCTTCCAGCTGACAGCACCACCATTGCACACAAACAGACTCTCCAGATGTCGACTTTCGATCATCTATATCGGACATGAAATCCGAGTCTGTGTATCCCTGGACTTGGAGTTCTCCATTACCAAAGACCAACATCATATCCTTAGTTCTTCTCAAGTACTTAAGGATACATTTCACAGAAGTCCAGTGTTCTTCACCTGGATTTGACTGATATCTGCTTGTGACACTCACAGCATGGGCTATATCAGGTCGTGTACATAGCATGGCATACATGAGGCTCCCTATTGCAGAAGCATAAGGGATCTTGCTCATGCGTTCTATTTCCTCAGGTGTGCTGGGGCACATCTTCTTGGAAAGATGAATACCATGTCTGAAGGGTATTAATCCCCTCTTAGAGTTTTCCATACTAAACCTCTTTAGTACTTTCTCTATGTACATCTTCTGTGAAAGTCCTAGCATCCTATTCGGTCTATCCCTATAGACCTTAATTCCTAGAATAAAGGATGCTTCACCTAGGTCTTTCATGGAGAATTCCTTGGACAACCATAATTTGACTATTGTCAATCATGGGAATATCATTCCCAATAAGGAGGATGTCATCCACGTACAATACGAGGAAAGACAACAGCGCTCCCACTGACCTTTTTGAAAACACATGGTTCCTCTTCATTTTTGATGAAACCAAACATTTTGATCACATCATTGAAACGAGTGTTCCAGCTCCGAGATGCTTGCTTAAGTCCATATATGGACCTTTGCAGCTTGCAAACCTTGTGATCAGTATCACTGGATGTGAAACCTAGCGGCTGTTCCATATAGATATCTTCCTCAAGATATCCATTTAAGAATGCCGTTTTCACGTCCATTTGCCATATTTCATAATCGAAATAGGCTGCAACGGCAAGCAATGTGCGGATGGATTTTAGCATAGCCACTGGGGAAAAGGTATCCTGATAGTCAATGCCTTCGCGTTGACTATAACCTTTTGCCACTAGTCTAGCCTTGAATGTCTCCACATTTCCATCTGCACCAATCTTTCTCTTGAAGATCCATTTACACCCAATAGGTACTATACCTTCTGGTGGATCTACCAAGGTCCAGACTTGGTTTGAGTGCATCGAGTCAATTTCTGACTGCATTGCCTCTAGCCATTTCTCGGAGTCGATATCTGATATCGCCTCGTTGTAGGTTTTGGGATCATCACCATGAGCACCATTACCTATGAGGAACATTTCTCTACTTCCTCTGAAATAATACCTAAGTATCTCTCAGGGGGACGGAAAACTCTTTCCGATCTACGAGGTGGAGGAGGTAGTGTTCTTATTGGCTCAACCTGATTTGGTTCCAATTGGTCCTTAGCTCGTTGTACTTGTGAGACTTTCTCATCAAGCTTAATCTGCTTTCCAATGCCGCTATCTTGAATAAACTATTTTTCAAGAAAGATGGCATGTCGACTCACAATCACATTGTGGTCTTCTGGAATGTAGAAATAGTATCCTAATGACTCTTTAGGATATCCTATGAATCGAGCTCTAAAGGACCTAAACTCTAACTTGTCCGCTTGTTGTCTTTTGACATGAGCCGGACAACCCCAAATTCTGAGATGACTCAGACTTGGTTTCTTACCGTGCCATATCTCATACGGTGTGGTAGGAACGGATTTTAGAGGGAACCCTATTCAGTAGATAAATTGAAGTTAACAATGAGTGTCCCAAAAAAAAATCAGGGAGGTCTGTGAAGCTCATCATGGATCGAACCATATCCAATAGGGTCCGATTTCTCCATTCTGAAACCCCGTTGAGTTGAGGTGTTCCTGGTGGAGTCCATTGAGAGACTATGCCATTTTCCTTGAGATAGTCTAGGAATTTCTGGCTAAGGTATTCACCTCCTCGATCTGATCGAAGAACCTTAATGGGTTTTTCAGTTTGTTTTTCTACTTCATGTCTGAATTCTTTGAACTTTTCAAAAGCTTCAGACTTGTGTCTCATAAGATACACATACCCATACCTAGACAGATCATCGATAAAGGTAATGAAGTAGACAAAATTGCCTCTAGCCGGCACATCAAATGGGCCGCACACATCAGTATGTACTAGGGCAAGGAGATCTGTGGCCCTTCTTCCCCATGTCCAACAAAAGGGAAGTTTAGTCATTTTGCCTTGAAGACAAGGATTCACAAGTTGGATATGACTCGGAAGTCAATGGACTCAATAGCCCATTTTTCTCCAATTTGTTGATCCTATCTTCTGCTATATGACCTAATCTCAGGTGCCATAGATATCTATCATTTGGACTATCCCTAGGTCATTTGGCATTCACGTTTTGCTCGATAGTTAGAACAGGTACATCAATATGTAGCTGATAAAGACCATTAATAAGGAAACCATTTGCAATTTTATTTCTTTCATAAAGAATGTTACAATGGTCCTTAAAGAAGGTAATCACATAGCCTTCTTGTGCTAAGCATGAAACAGAAATCAAATTCCTGCTAGCTGCAGGCACATAATAACAGTCTTTCAAAACTAAGTCTAAACCAGATGGTAATCGAAGAGGGTATGTTCCCACGGCTACTGCAGCAACTCTTGCTCCATTACCGATGCATAGGATCATGTCTCCATCCCTCAGCCTCCTGCTATCCTCAAGACCCTGCATGGAAGTGCACAGATGAGCACTAGAACCAGAGTCAAGCACCCAACTGGATGCAGAAGAAACCGTAAGGTTAGACTCAATAACGAGCATACCTCCAGAAGGACCTTCCTTCTTGTTCTTCAGGGTGGCCAGGTAAGTAGGGCAGTTCCGCTTCCAATGGCCATCGCTGTTGCAATGGAAACACTTTCCTTTGACATCGGTCCTTTTCTTTTTTTCTGCCTTCTTCTTCTTTGTTCCTTCCACCTTCTGCTTTTTCGCAGACTTCTTTTTCTTTCCATAAGACTTTCTTTTGGAAGAAGTCCATTCCATAGCAAGAACTGAGCCTTTAGAACCTTTCATAGAAAGCTCAGCGGTAACCAGCATATTCATTAATTCGGCCAAAGAATTTTGAAGTTTATGCATGTGGTAATTCATGATGAATTGCCCATATGCATCAGTCAAGGATTGCAGAATAATATCGTTCTGCAGGTCCAAGTCTAACTTCACACCGAGCTTCTCAAGCTCTTTCATGTCCTTGATCATTGTCAGACAGTGATCTTGGACTGACTGTCCATCATGCATCTTAGCCTTAAAAAGTTGTTTCGTGACTTGATACTTGGCTGCGCGACTCTGTTCACCAAACATCTCCTGCAGGTGAGCCAACATTTGGCGAGCAGTCCCGATATCTTCATGTTGGTGCTGGAGCTCATCAGACATCGAGCCCAACATGTAATATCTGGCCTTATTATCTTCGTCTATCCATTTTTCTAGAGACGCTCTCTGTTCAATGGATGGATGGGCTGGTAAGGTGGGAGGGATCCTGGTCCAAGTACATGGGTTAACTTCTCGGAACCCAAAACTATTTTGTAGTTCCTGAGCCAATCTTTATAATTGGGTCCAGTCAGTCTATGTGTGTCCAAGGATACGTGCCAATGGGTTGGACGCAGACATTTTTCTGTAGAGAGTCAAAGATTCTAGTTAGATACTGTAATTATGACTTGACCAATTTATTTAGGGATTTTATTTTTAAACAAATTAGCTCCCACTATTTTCTCGGATCCCTACACTCCCTCTGTAGAGATGCGAAAATCTCCATGATTAATGATTTCTAGTGGGTGGTGCGGTCTCACCAACTGACTCATCACCTCACCTAACAGTTATTGGTGATGGGTTAGCCAATGAGTGAACAACTCTTGTTCAATGATTCTCTAATCATGGTGCACCCAAACTTGGTCTCTAATTCATGAATCTCACCGTATCCAGAATATTGATCCACTCCTTAGTTAAGTCAGACCCACCATTTGCATAGACTGGGTTCCTAATTGAGTCTCTCACCGTATCCGGAATATTGAGCCCAACTCATCCTCCAGCCCATAGCATCCAATGCCTAATAGACATGGTTGCGTCTTTCGGTGCAACTGAGCCACTGTATCCAGCCGAGAACAATCAACCCCGGGAAGGGCCCGCACATCTACAATGGTGGAAGACCTCAGACTTAATCTTTTCTTAGGGAGAATTGATTCAGGTCTCATTAAACTAGACTTGTCATAGTCATAACAATTATGACTAACCTAGTGGCATGGGTTAGCTCGGATTATTGACCACCTCAGATCAGAACTGTGTCAACAGATATGGCCAGGTAAGTGAGATCGGTGGAAGGAATATGCCATTAACTCGTACAAGAACGCATTCAGGTCGAGTAGCTTCCAATTAAAAACCAGTCGGTCGTATGTGCCAAACTTACCTTAGACACCAAATTGTTGAGCCAGAACCAATTGGGTTAGCCTACAATCCAGACTCTAACCTCTGAGCCTAATTAGGTCTTGCTTGATCGTGACTCGATCTTGACCCAGACTTAATCCTATTAGGCTGGTCAATTTAAGCATTGTTGATCCCATCTAACCAACTCTTGATTCGGTTTGATCAACCGCTTAGACCTAATTGAGCTACCCAAGCCCGAACCCAGTATTATGAATATGTCTTAGATCTAAAATTCTCAATTTTAGACCTAATTAATATTCCATAATCTTAATTTTTAATTAAGTAGGGTTCATAAACAAAATATGCACAATAAATCCTAGGGTTTCAGGATCTAGGGTTTTGCAGAAAGTAAGTTTTGGGTTTCTGATTAAGGACGAACACGCAGCACCCCTACACATCATAAGAACACCCCATCGAATGGGAAGAGAGGGCCTTTAAACCCTTCTTCGTTCTTATGACCGGACGGCCAAGAGGAACGCCTTAATCAGGAACATGCAATACTACAAAATAGTTTTAGATCTATATCATATATCTCATATACAAATTAGATCTAAATCATGGCATATTTTGCATACATCTCATGTATCGAATCATGCATATTTTTCAGATCTAAATTATCTCATAATAATCTAAAAAATTAGATTTAATTTGATTTCATCAAAATAAACTCTAATCTAGACAATTATGTAGAACTATTCTACAACTAGTCTAGACATGCATCAATCATATCTCATATGATGTTAAAATTAAATAATTTTATTTGCTATTTTTTAGATGTTATTATAACACTTATAATATCAAAAAATAGTAAATAAAAGGATCTAAAATATGATTTAATCAGATTAAATTAAAAACATGCAAGACTATTCTATAGAACTATTCTATTTTAGAACTAGTCATGCATATTTCCTAATCTTAGATCCAAATCATTTAATTTTAATTTTTTTTGATTTCAGATCTGATCACATCTCATGTGACATCTAAAATTACTTATTTTCTAATTAAAATAAATTTAAAATCAGATCTAAACAATTTAGAACCTTGGCTCTGATACCAGTTGAAGGGAAATCCTGATTTTTCGGTCCAGGTTCGTTCAGATCTGATCAGATCAAGAGATATATTTTAAAATTTTTTTTCTTTGATCTGTATCAAATCTGGGATGTTTTAGATCTAATTCTTATTATTTTAATAAATAAAATAAAATAAATATAAATTAAATCAAATTTAATTTACCTGATTTGGATAATCCTATTACCCATTGATGATCCTGTTTGCAGCGGAAGGTTCTGGATCTAGCCACGCAAGCACCTGGCCTCTACCGATATCCACTCGGACTGGATCTGGAGATCCTCTTCTTCTCTATCATGCCTCCAAAAATTAGATCTGGATCTGATCTGGAGGATCTTCAAAACTCCTTTTGAAGATCAGCAGTCGTCCTTTGCAGCAGTGCAGCCTTCTAGCTTTCAATCGCCTTTCTTTGATCTGAATCGCACCAACCAAAAATCCAAAACTCCTTTTGGACGTGGAGAGGAGAGGGAGAAGGTGAGTTTGGCATGGAGGAAGAAGGGAGAGGCAGCCTTGGGGCATGGGGTTTCTCAAACTTAATTTGAGTTGGGCGCAGGGTCTTATTTATAGACTGTCTGTGATCCAACTCCTCTTCTTCCCAACCAATCACAACTCTTTGTGAAATCAGATCTAAATCTGATTGGTGGGAATAGAGTTCCCTGGATTCCTCCTTAGAGGGCGCCTAAGACCAGTCAAAGTTGGTTCTTAGGAGAACTCTAATTGGAATCCAAAAAGGAGATGGAGTCCTTGTCCAACAAGGACTCCTAGGCGCCTCCAACTTGGGCACATGCCTAGGGTGGCGTGCGCC
Organism: Cocos nucifera; assembly: GCA_006176705.1. Taxonomy (NCBI): domain Eukaryota; kingdom Viridiplantae; phylum Streptophyta; class Magnoliopsida; order Arecales; family Arecaceae; genus Cocos; species Cocos nucifera. The sequence continues at coordinate 16,237 of QRFJ01005990.1, read as the reverse complement.
CTCCTCCTTGCCAGGTTCTGGCAGGGGGACAAGCCCCCACCAGCTCTCCAATAGGTGCATGACATGTGGTCAAAAGTCAAAGTATCAATGGTCAATATTTGACCAGTCAAAGGTAGACTTTTGACCAAAGTCAAAGAACAAGAAATGGCAGGTGACCAAAAATGGCAGGTAATGTCTTACAAAATAAGACAACCTTTTCTGACTTGGACAACCTCCAGTCAGACCATATGAAGGCCTCTGATTGAGCACAAACTCCTTTGGCTCAGTCAGGACAACTTATTTATGATAGTAAAAGAAGAACGTTAGGTTCAATCGAGTGCTAGCACGATTTTCTTGAACCTAATTGAATCTCATTCAGATCAATTGAACTAGATCAGTTCAATTGATGATCACCAGATTCAAACCCTTGTTTGTGTGACCCAGTTAGGTTCAGTTCTGTATGGTAATGGGATATGTCATGATCTCTATCATCGACATCATCGAAACTCCTTTCGATGGATCAGAACTCTTCTGATTCGAACAGCTAGAATGATCGATCATCTAAATCATTCTAATTGCTCCCAAAATCCACCAGTGACACCTAGCAGTATATGGTGGCAACCCATCAGAGCTGAATGCGAACCTCTTGGTGCAGCTATCTGTGTGATTAAGTTCTTCTATCTTGAGCCCCGATCAGATTAGGGTTAAGGTGAACTCGTCAAACCCTAGTCTCTGTCATATGATGTAATCATTCGATTCAAGTCCGATGTGAAAATCTAAATAGAAACTCTTTCTATTATTTCACTCTGCCATGGCCATGGACTTCTGGACTTGATTCTCATGATTCATCATAGGGCTGCTCCTCGACCACCGAGGTAGATAGATTCCATCTTGATGCAATCCAGTTCCTACAATGAACATGCTATAGCCAACATACACCTCAGGGTTCCATATGGCTAGGAGACCGAGTAATGGTGTAGTCAAACTATAACACCCTCAAGGTGAACTATCGATGCACCTCAGGTCAAAGAACCAGACACACTACTGCAGCATCGAGTCAGTCATTGACGAGAAGGTAGACTCCCTAATGACTACTCGAGGTGGTCACGCTCAGTGCCCTCGTTCTCTAACGAGTACCTGTACTCTCGCTCCGGTGTCTCCACACCATAGACTCAAGACTCATCTACTAAAGAGAAGCGATTGTACACCAACCTTCCGGATCAATCACCATCCTCGTGATGATCCTATGGTCGGGAGCATTTTATCAGTTAACAATGATTATTCATGTCTTAAATTTTCAACTCTTAAAAATATGAATTATCATTACCATTAACTCAAAGGATGTGTCACAGACACTAAATACACGTATGTGATAGAAAATAATTCATTTTATTCATTATAGTCAAAATTATAATTTTGCCCCTAGAAGTGTATTACAGGTGTCAGCCAATTCTGGCTTCTATGGCACATATATCTAACATGATGATTGATCCAGAAGGTTGGTGTACAATCGCTTTTCTTTAGTAGATGAGTCTTGAGTCTATGATGTGAAGACATCGGAGCGAGAGTATAGGTACTCGTTAGAGAACGAGAGAACTAAGTGTGACCATCTAGAGTAGTCATTAGGAAGTCACCTTTTCGTCAATGACTGACTCGATGCTGCAGTGGTGTGTTTCTTTGACCCGAGGTGCATCGGTAGTTCACATTGCGGGTGTTATAGTTTGACTACACCATTACTCGGTCTCCTAGCCATACGGAATCCTGAGGTGTATGTTGGCTATGACATGTTCATTGTAGGAACTGGATTGCATCAAGATGGAATCTGTCTACCTCGGTGGTAGATAGCTGCCCGATGATAATCATGAGAATCAAGTCCAGAAGCCCATGACCATGGCAGAGTGAAATAATAGAAAGAGTTTCTATTTAGGTTTAAACATAATACTTGAATCAAATGATTGCATCATATGACAGAAACTAGGGTTTCACGAGTTCACCTTAACCCTAATCTGATCGAAGCTCAAGATAGAAGAACTTAATCACACAGGTAGCTGCACCAAGAGGTTTGCATTCAGCTCTGATGGATTGCCACCATATACTGCTAGATGTCACTAGTGGATTTTGAGAGCAATTAGAATGATTTAGATGATCGATCATTCTAGCTGTTCGAATCAGAAGAGTTCCGATCCATCGAAAGGAGTTTCGATGATGTCAATGATAGAGATCATGATATATCCCATTACCATATAGAACTAAACCTAACTGGGTCACACTAATAAGATTTTGAATCTGGTGATCATCAATTGAACTAATCCAATTCAATTGATCTGAATGAGATTCAATTAGATTCAAGAAAATCGTGCTAGCACTCGTTGAACCTAACGTTCTTCTTTTACTATCATAAATAGTTATCCTGACTGAGCCAAAGGAGTTTGTGCTCATTTAGAGGCCTTCACCTAGTCTGACTGGAGCCTAGACAGGTTAGAAAAGGATTGTCTTATTTTATAAGATAATACCTACAATTTTTGGTCACCTACCATTTCTTGTCCTTTGACTTTGGTCAAAAGTTGACATTTGACTGGTCAAATGTTGACCATTGACACTTTGACTTCTGTCCACATGTCATGCACCAATTGGAGAGCTGGTGGGGGCTTGTCCCCCTACCAGAACCTGGCAAGGAGGAGGGCACACGCCAAGTCATGCACCTATTGGAGAGCTGGTGGGGGCTTATCCCCCTGCCAGAACCTAGCAAGGAGGAGGGCGCACGCCGCTTATCCCCCTACCAGAACCTAGCAAGGAGGAGGGCACACGCCACCCTTGGCGTGCGCCCAATCTGGAGGCGCCCAGGAGTCCCTATCCAATAGGGACTCCATCTCATTTTTGGATTCCGATTAGTCTTCTCCTAAGAACCAAGTTTGACTGGTCTTAGGTGCCATCTAAGGAGGAATCCAATGAACTCTATTCCCACCAATCAGATTTAGATCTGATTTCACAAAGGATTGTGATTGGTTGGAAAGAAGAGGAGTTGGATCACGCTTAGTCTATAAATAAGACCCTATGCCCAGCTCAAAAAGGATTGAAAAGTCCCATGCCCCAAGGCTGTCTCCCTCCTCCTCCACGCTAAGTCCATCTTCTCCCTCTCCTCTCCACGTTCAAAGATGTTTAGGATCCAAATTGGTGCAATCCAGATGAGAGAAAGGCGACAGAAAGCTAGAAGACTATGTTGCTGCAAAGGACAACTGCTGATCTTCGAAAGGTATTTTGAAGATCCTCTAGATCAGATCCAGATATGAATTTTGGGAGAAGAAGAGAATCTCCAGATCCAGTCCGAGTGGATACCAATAGAGGCCAGACACTTACATGGCTAGATTCGAAACCTTCTACTGCTTACAAGATCATCAATGGGTAATAAGATTACCCAACATCAAGGTAAATTAAATTTGATTTAATTTATTTAAATTTTATTTTTATTATTAGAATAATAAGAATTAGATCTGAAACATCCCAGATCTAATTAGGATTAAAAAGAAAAATTTTTAAAATATATCTCTTAATCCAATTAGATCTGAATGAACCTGGTTCAGAAAATCAGGATTTCCCTTCAAATGAGTCTTGAGTCTATAGTGTGGAGACACTGGAGCGAGAGTACAGATACTCGTTAGAGAACAAGGGCACTGAGCATGTCCACCTCAAGTAGTCATTAGAAAGTCTACCTTCTCGTCAATGACTGACTCGATGCTATACTAGTGTGAATGATTCTTTGACGTAAGGTGCATCATCAGTTCACCTTGAGGGTGTTATAGTTAGACTACACCATAACTTGATTTTCTAGCCAATCGGTATCCTGAGGTGTATGTTGACTATAGCATGTTCGTTGTAGGAACTGGATTGCATCAAGATAGAATCTATCTACCTCGGTGGTAAAGGAGCAGCCCTACGATAATCATGAGAATCAAGTTCAGAAGCCCATGGCCATGGCAGAGTGAAATAATAGAAAGAGTTTCTATTTAGGTTTTTACATCAAACTTGGATCGAATGATTACATCATATGACAGAAACTAGGGTTTGATGAGTTCACCTTAACCCTAATCTAATCGGAGCTCAAGATAGAAGAACTTAATCACATGGGTAGCTGTACCAAGAGATTCACATTCAGCTCTAATGGGTTGCCACCATATACTGCTAGGTGTCACTGGTGGATTTTGGAAGCAATTAGAATGATTTAGATGATCGATCATTCTAGCTGTTCGAATCAGAAGAGTTCTGATCCATCGAAAGGAGTTTCGATGATGTCGATAATAGAGATCATGACATATCCCATTACCATACAGAACTGAACCTAACTGGGTCACACAAACAAGGGTTTGAATCTGGTGATCATCAATTGAACTGATCCAGTTTAATTGATCTGAATGAGATTCAATTAGGTTCAAGAAAATCGTGCTAGCACTCGATTGAACCTAACGTTCTTCTTTTACTATCATAAATAGTTGTCTTGACTAAGCCAAAGGAGTTTATGCTCAATCAAAGGCCTTCACTTGGTCTGACTGGAGTCTGTCTAGGTTAGAAAAGGGTTGTCTTATTTTGTAAGATAATACCTGCCATTTTTGGTCACCTGCCATTTCTCGTCCTTTAACTTTGGTCAAAAGTTGATCTTTGACTGGTCAAATGTTGACCATTGACACTTTGACTTCTATCCACGTGCCACGCACCTATTGGAGAGCTGGTTGGGGCTTGTCCCCCTGCCAAAATCTGGTAAGGAGGAGGGCTCACGCCAAGGGTGGCGTGCGCCCAAGCTGGAGGCGCCCAGGAGTCCCTATCCAATAGGGACTCCATCTTCTTTTTGGATTTCGATTAGACTCCTCCTAAGAACCAACTTTGACTGGTCTTAGGTGCCATCTAAGGATGAATCCAAGGGACTCTATTTCCATCAATCAGATTTAGATCTAATTTCACAAAGGATTGTGATTGGTTGAAGAAGAGGAGTTGGATCATGCATAGTCTATAAATAAGATCCTGCACCCAACTCAAAAAGCAATGCAATTCCCTACGCCCCAAGGCTGCCTCTCCCTCCTCCTCTATGCCAAGTCCATCTTCTCCCTCTCCTTTCTACGCCCAAAGTAGTTTGGGATCCAAGTTGGTGCAATCCAGGTGAGAGAAAGACGACAGAAAGCTAGAAGACTGCGCTATTGCAAAAGACAACTGCTGATCTTCGAAAGTTATTTTGAAGATCCTCCAAATTAGATTCAGATCTAATTTTTGGAGATGTGATAGAAAAGAAGAGGATCTCTAGATCCAGCCCGAGTGGATACCGGTAGAGGCTAGGCACTTGCGTGGCTAGATCCAGAACCTTCCACTGCTTACAGGATCATCAATGGGTAATAGGATTATCCTACATCAAGGTAAATTAAATCTGATTTAATTTATCTATATTTTATTTTAATTATTAAAATAATAAAAATCAGATCTAAAATATCTTTGATCTAATTTGGATCAAAAAAAAAAAAATTGAAATATATCTCTTGATCCGATCATATCTGAACGAATCTGGTCCGAGAAATCAGGATTTTTCCTTCAATGAGTAAGTCGGTGGGACTGCACCATCCACTAGAAATTAGTAATCGTAGAGATTTTTGCATCTCTATAGAGGGAGTGTAGGGATCCAAGAAAATAGTGGGAGCTAATTTATTTAAAAATAAAATTCCTAGACAAATTGGTTAAGTCTTAATTATAATATCTAACAAGAAATTTTAACTCTCTATAGGAAAATATCTGCATCCAACCCACTAGCATGTATCTTGGATATCCATAGACTGACCGGACTAATTACAAGGATTAGCTCTAAAACTTGAAAATCATACTTGAAAATCATTTTGGATTCTAAGAAGTTAACTTATGTATTGGACCAGGACCCTCCCACCTTACCAGCTCGTTCATCTGCTGAGCAGAGAGCGTCTCTGGATAAATGGATGGACGAGGATAATAGGCCAAATACTATATGTTGGGCTCGATGTCTGATGAGCTTCAGCACCAACATGAAGATATCAGAACTACTCACCAAATATTGGCTCACCTATAGGAAGGTGAACAGAGTCGCACAGCCAAGTATCAAGTCACTAAATGACTTTTCAAGACTAAGATGCATGATGGGCAGTCAGTCCAAGATCATTGTCTGATAATAATCAAGGATTTGGAAGAGCCAGAGAAGCTCGGAGTGAGGTTGGACTTGGATCTGTAGAATGATATAATTCTGCAATCCTTGACTAATGCATATGGGTAGTTCATCATAAACTACCATATGCATAAACTTCAAAATTTCTTGGCAGAATTTATGAACATGCTGGTCACCGCTGAGCTTTCCATGAAAGGTTCTAAAGGCTCAGTGCATGCTATGGAATGGACTTCTTCCAAGAGAAAGTCTTTTGGAAAGAAGAAGTCTGCAAAAAAGCAGAAGGTGGAAGGAAGAAAGAAGAAAAAGATAGAGCTGAAGAAGAAGGCCGCTGATAAAGGAAAGTATTTTTATTGCAACAATGACGGCCACTAAAAGCGAAACTGTCCTACTTACCTGGCCACCCTAAAAAAAAAAGGAGGCAGGTGTTCTGAAGGTATGCTCGTTATTGAGTCTAACCTTACGATTTCTTCTACATCCAGTTGGGTGCTTGACTCTGGTTTTAGTGCTCACTTGTGCACTTCTATGTAGGGTCTTGAGGATAGCAGGAGGCCGAGGGATGATGAGATGATCCTGTGCATCAAAAAAGGAGCAAGAGTTGCTACCGTGGCCGTGGGAACATATCCATTTCGACCATCATTTGGTTTAGACTTAGTGTTAAAAGACTATTATTATGTGCCTGCAGCAAGCAGGAATTTTATTTTTGTTTCTTGTCTTACATTAGAAGGCTATGTAATTAGTTTTCTTTAGGACCATTGTAACATTCTTTATGAAAGAAATAAAATTGCAACTGGTTTTCTTATTAACGCTCTTTATCAGTTACATGTTGATGTATTTATTTTTAATTTTGAGCAAAATGTGAATGCCATAAAATCAAAATGAGCTAGGGATAGTCCAAATGATAGGTATCTATGGCACCTAAGGCTAGGTCATATAATAGAAGATAGGATTAACAAATTAGAGAAAAATGGGCTATTGAGTCCATTGACTTCTGAGTGATATCCAATTTGCGAATCTTATCTTCATGGCAAAATGACTAAGCTCCCTTTTGTAGGACATGGGGAAAGGGCCACACGGATCTTCTTACCCTAGTACATATTGATGTGTGCGGCCCATTTGATGTACCGCCTAGAGGCAACTTTATCTACTTCATAACCTTTACCGATGATTTATCTAGGTATGGATATGTGTATCTTATGAGACACAAGTCTAAAGCTTTTGAAAAGTTCAAAGAATTCAAACATGAAGTAGAAAAGCAAACAAAAAAATCCATTAAAGTTCTTCGACCATATCGAGGAGGTGAATACCTTAGTCAGGAGTTTCTGGACTATCCTAAGAAAAATGGCATAGTCTCTCAATGGACTTCACTAGGAACACCTCAACTCAACAAAGTTTCAGAATGGAGGAACCGAACTCTATTAGATATGGTCCGATCCATGATGAGCTTCACAAACCTTCCTGATTTTCTTTGGAGATACTATTTGTTAACTGCAATACACTGACTGAATAGGGTTCCTTCTAAAACCGTTCCTACCGCATCGTATGAGATATGGCATGGTAAGAAACTAAGTCTGAGTCATCTCAGAATTTGGGGTTGTCCGGCTCATATCAAAAAATAATAAGTGGACAAGTTAGACTTTAGGTCCTTCAGAGCTCGATTGATAGGATATCCTAAAGAGTCATTAGGATATTATTTCTACATTCCATAAGATCATAATGTGATTGTCAGTCGACATGCCATCTTTCTTAAAAAATAGTTTATTCAAGATAGCGGCATTGGAAAGCAGATCAAGCTCGAGGAGTAAGTCTCACAAGAGCAACGAGCTAAGGACCAAATTGAACCAAATCTGATTAAGCCAATCCATTCACTACCTCCTCCACCTCATAGATCAGAAAGGATTTCTCGACCACCTGAGAGGTACTTAGGTACTATTTCAAAGAAAGTAGAGAAAATATTTCTTGTAGGTAATGGGGTTCATGGTGATGATCCCAAAACCTATAACGAGACGATATCGGATATCGACTCCAAGAAATGGTTAGAGACAACCTAGTAGATGTAAATGGATCTACAAGAGAAAGATTGGTGCAGATGGAAATGTGGAGACATTCGGCTAGATTAGTGGCAAAAGATTATAGTCAACACGAAGGCATTGACTATCAGGATACCTTTTCGCCAGTAGCTATGCTTAAATCCATCCGCACATTGCTTGCTGTTGCAGCCTATTTCGATTATGAAATATGGCAAATGGATGTGAAAACAGCATTCTTAAATGGATATCTTGAGAAAGATATTTATATGGAACAGCCGCTAGGTTTCACATCTAGTAATGATGATCATAAGGTATGCAAGCTGCAAAGGTCCATATATGGACTTAAGCAAGCATCTCGGAGCTGGAACACTTATTTTAATGATGTGATCAAATTATTCAATTTCATCAAAAATGAGGAGGAGCCATGTATCTTCAAAAAGGTCAGTGGGAGTACTTTTGTCTTTCTCATATTGTACGTGGATGACATCCTCCTTATTGGGAATGATGTTCTCCCATATTGACCACAGTTAAAATGTGGTTATCTAAAGAATTATCCATGAAAGACGTAGGAGAAGCATCCTTTATTCTAGGAATTAAGGTCTATAGAGATAGACCGAATAGGATGCTAGGACTTTCACAGAAAATATAAATAGAGAAAGTGCTAAAGAGATTTAGCATGGAAAAGTCTAAGAGGGGTTTAGTATCCTTTAGACATGGCATTCATCTTTCCAAGAAGATGTGCCCTAGCACATCTGAGGAAATAGAATGCATGAGCAAGATCCCTTATGCTTCAGCAATAGGGAGCCTCATGTAGGCCATGTTATGTACATGACCTAATAGAGCCCTTGTTAGGAGTGTCACGAGCAAATATCAGTCGAATCTAGATGAAGAACACTGAATTTCTGTAAAATGTATCCTTAACTACTTAAGAAGAACTAAGGATATGTTGTTGGTCTTTGGTAATGGAGAACTCCAAGTCTAGGGATATACAGACTCAGATTTTATGTCTAATGTAGATGATCGAAAGTCGATATCTAGGAGTCCGTTTGTGTGCTATGGTGGAGCTGTCGGTTGAAAAAGTTCCAAGCAGATAGTAATAACAGATTCCATCATGGAAGCAGAATACATCGCTGCATCAGAAGCTGCAAAGGAGGCATTCTGGTATAAGAAGTTTGCTGTAGAGATCGAAGTGATGCCATTCCTTTGTACTGCGACAACAATGGCGCCATAGCCCTTACTAAGGAGCCGAGGTCTCACCAGAAATTCAAGCACATCGAGCGGCGATACCACCTCATCCATGATTATCTCGAGATGGGTTACGTCGAGGTCAAGAGAGTCGACTCCATAGACAATGCGGTGGATCCGCTTACAAGGCCGTTGGGTCAGTAGAAGATCGAAGTCCACCTTGAGAAGATGCAACTTAGATTCGTAGCCAATTAGCTTTAGGTCAAGTGGGAGTTTGTTAGATATGTGTACCCTACAAGCCAAAATTGGCTGACACTTGTAATACACTTCTAGGGCAAAATTATAATTTTGACTATAAATAATAAAATGGGTTATTTTCTATCACATATGTGTATTTAGTATCTGTGATATATCCCTTGAGTTAATGGTAATGATAATTCATATTTTCAAGAGTTGAAAATTTAAGACATAAATTTTCATTTATTAACTCATAAAGGGCTCCTGACCGTAGGATCGTCATGAGGATGGTGATTGATCCGGAAGATTAGTGTACAATCTTTTCTTCATAGTAGATGAGTCTTGAGTCTATGGTATAGAGATACGGGAGCGAGAGTATAGGTACTCGTTAGAGAATGAGGGCACTGAGCGTGACCACCTCAAGTAGTCATAAGGAAGCCTACCTTCTCGTCGATGACTGACTCGAAGCTGTAGTGGTATGTCTCAAAGCTCGACAGGTTCCTCCTTGACACTCTGATGCGTGCGTGGGCGAGTGACTCCGAACAGAAAATTTCAGGATTGCGCGATTTTGGGAAAAATGGGCGTAACTTCCTCAATACAGGTCGGATTGACCCGATTCCAAAAGTCACAGATCAAGGACTCGTAGATCTACAACTTTCGTGTTTTGAGTTTCCACAAATAAGCTCTGTGGAGTGAGCGATTCTGGGAGGAAGTGGACGAGGCACTGTGTTTGTGGGGATGTGTGTAACTCGAGGATATGGAAGGTTTATCACCTAAGCCTAAAGGCACAAGCCACCAGCCAAGGATAAAGGACCGAGATAGTTGCAGTTCACCACCAAGGCTTAAAGGAAATTCCACCGGCCAAGGATAAAGAACTGTTTGATTCACCACCAACGACGTTGGATAAAGAATCGAGATAATAATTCAACTCACAAAGAGGAATTTTCATTCATTCAACCAGTCTGATTACAAAATGAGAATATGTCTCATTATATAGATATTAGACTCAGAATTGAAAACAACATGGGAACTACCCAAACATTAAAGACTAAACAAAACTGAAATAGCATTAAAGGTCTAGGAACTAGGGAATGCAATAAATGACATGGGGACTAGGAGTCTTATCTCTTCAGCCTTCAAAATTCGTCCACCAACAATAACTAGCAATAAATGACATGGGGACTAGGAGTCTTATCTCTTCAGCCTTCAAAATTCGTCCACCAACAATAACTAGCAAATATCTACTTCCAAAGAGTATTAAATCACTATGGAACTTGATCCTGAATAACTCCCCTTTGATATATCATCGATCAGCAACGAATTTTGATATTGGTATCATCATTCCTTAACCCATCGAAGCAAGTTGTAACCGAAGTTAGTCTTGGCATGAATAAGTACCGATAGTGTTTGTTTTGCCGAAGGAATCTGCTCAGGACTTAAGGATTGATCAGTAGTCTCGGATGCTCCCGCATCATTCCCCCCGGGTTGTTTGAGATTTGTCCTCAAATCTGACAAGTCATCATCCTCCAAGTAAGGAGAAAGATCACCTACATTAAAAGTTGCCGAAACTCCATATTCTCCAGGAAGATCAATCTTGTAAGCATTTTCGCCAATTCTCTCGAGAACTTCAAATGGACCGTCAGCTCTAGGCATAAGCTTATTCTTCCGCTGAGAAGGAAATCTTTCCTTCCTTAAGTGTAACCACACAAGATCACCTGGTTGGAAATGAGCCTTCCTCCGATGTTTATTAGCTTTCTTCCTATAAGACTCGTTAGCCTTCTCGATCTTGCTTCGAATCTGCTCATGGAGTTTTTTCATTGATTCAGCTCTCTCTTTGCCATCAAAGTTCACTTGTGAATTGGATGGAATAGGAATTAAATCAATCGGTGTGAGCGGATTGATTCCATACACAACTTCGAAGGGTGATCGACCAGTAGTATAACTCGGTGATCGATTATAAGCGAACTCAGCATGTGCAAGCTTCAAATCCCAATCTTTTAGAGATTTACTAACCATTCCTCGAAGTAACGTAGTGAGAGTGCGATTGGTTACTTCCTGTTTGGCCATCGGTTTGAGGATGACAAGTGGTGCTGAATAGAAGTCTGGTTCCAAGCATTCTCCATAAGGTCTTCCAGAAATAACTTAAAAACTTAGAATCACGATCAGATACAATGGTCTTTGGTACTCCATGAAGGCGAATGATCTCCTTGAAATAAAGATCAGCCACATGAGATGCATCATCCGTCTTGTGACATGGAATAAAATGAGCCATTTTAGAAAACCGATCAACGACCACCATAATGGCATCTTTTCCCCTCTGAGTTCTTGGAAGAGCCACAATAAAATCTATGCTCACATCTTCCCAAGGCTGTAATGGTACTGGGAGGGGAGTATACAGCCCTTGATGGAAATGACTCTTTGCTCTTTGACAAGTTGCACACCTCAAGATGATAGCATGTACCTCTCCACTCATCTTTGGCCAATAAAAGTGCTCTTGAAGGATTTCAAGAGTTTTGTTCACGCCGAAGTGACCAGCCAAACCTCCACCATGTGCTTCTCGGATCAACAATTCTCTAAATGAACTCTTCGGCACACATAATCGATTTCCCTTGAAAAGGAAGCCATTTTGGAGAGAATATGTACCTTGAATTCCATGTTTGCAACTATCGATAATAGTAGAGAACTCCGGGTCTTCAGAATATAGTTCTTTCATGGATTGAAAACCAAGAATTCTAGAATCAAGAACAGCAAGCATACAGTATCTTCTTGATAAAGCATCCGCAACAACATTAGTATGGCCAGGTTTATACTTCGAAACGAAAGAAAAGGATTGAAGAAATTCTACCCATTTGGCATGCCTTGAGTTGAGCTTGCGTTGGCCACTAATAAACTTCAAAGCCTCATGATCAGAATGAAGTACAAACTGTTTAGGCCTCAAATAATGACTCCAATGATCAAGAGCTCTCACAATGGCGTAGAACTCCTTATCATAAGTTGAGTAGTTCTTCTTCGAATCAGTTAACTTTTCACTGAAATATGCCAATGGTCTTTGTTCTTGAACAAGAACAGCTCCAATGCCAACTCCACTTGCATCACATTCAACTTCAAATACTTTATCAAAATTAGGAAGGGCAAGAACGGGGGACTCACATAGCTTCTGTTTGATGAGTTCAAAAGCGTCATGAGCAGCTCCTGTCCATTCAAAAGAACCCTTCTTCATGCATTCAGTGATAGGGGCCATGATTGTACTGAAGTTCTTCACAAAACGATGATAGAAAGAAGCAAGGCCATGAAAACTCCTTACATCGGTAATGGATTTCGGAACCGGCCAGGTTTTCATTGCATCCACCTTCAATTGATCAACAGAAATTCCATCTTTCGAAACCACATATCCAAGGAATATAATGCTGGAAGAGAAGAACTCACACTTCTCCATTTTGGCATAAAGCTTCTGTTCTCTCAAGGCTTTAAAGACCTGTTTCAGATGAGAAATATGCTCCTCTTCGCTTCGACTATAAACAAGGATATCGTCAAAGTATACAACAACAAATCGACCAATAAAGGAACGAAGAACCTCGTTCATAAGCCTCATGAAAGTACTTGGAGCATTAGAAAGTCCGAATGGCATAACCAACCATTCATATAAGACCTCCCTTAGTCTTGAAAGCTGTTTTCCACTCATCTCCTTCCCGCATTCGGATCTGGTGATAGCCACTTCGCAAATCTATCTTCGAAAACACAGTAGAACCATATAATTCATCAAGCATATCATCAAGTCTAGGTATAGGATACCTATACTTAATAGTGATGTTTTGATGGCTCGGCTATCGACACACATTCTGAATGTTCCATCTTCTTCGGTACGAGTAGAGCCGGAACAGAACATGGGCTCATACTTTCTCGAACATATCCCTTGTCGTAAAGTTCATTGACTTGTCTTTGCAACTCCTTTGTTTCCTCCGGGTTGCATCTATATGCTGCTTTGTTCGGTAGAGGGGCACCGGGAGCAAGTCCAATTTGGTGCTCAATACTCTTATTGGAGGTAATCCAGATGGCAATTCTTCGGGGAACACATCTGCAAAGTCTCTTAACAAGGAATGCATTTTCGGATGTATAGGTCTCTCTTTCTCACTCTTTTTCTCAACCATAAGCAAAGCAAATACATTTTTCTGTTGGTAATGGCTCTCTCAACCTGAGTTTTACTCAAGAAAAGATTTTCCTTACTAGTGTTTCCCTCCAGGTTGATTTCGATGTAGCATGCTCGGTTTCAAAGATTCAAGAGTAATGCATTTTCGTTCCTTGAGAAAAGAGTATGTGTTTTTATGCCCATCATGTACAGCCTTTCTATCATTTGCCAAGGTCTACTAACAAACAAGTGACAAGCATCCATGGAATAACATCGCACAGAACTTCATCTCGATAATTCTTCCCAATGGAAATGATATAAGGGCTCGTTTGGTTACCTTCACATCACTTCCTTTGCTAAGCCACTGAAGCTTGTAAGTTGAGGATGTTTCGATGTTGGTAGCTTCAGTTTTTCAATCATGGTTGTCGAGGCGACATTGGTGCAGCTTCCTCCATCGATAATCATCGTACACACCTTCCCGTTAATAGTGCAATGGGTGTGGAAGATGTTCTTCCCTTTGTCATTTTCTTCGGGAGATATCTCAGCATGTAATGCTCTCGTATCACCAACAACTCGCCATCATCAGCTTTTTCAATGATATTCTCGGATTCTTTAGCTTCAGAATCATTCTGGTCATGTTCATCGCTGGCCTCTTGAAGTTCCAAATCGATCTTCTCAATTTTCTTGAAGAGTCATAACTCTCCGATTTGGACAATTAGCTTGCAAATGCCCATAGCCATGGCACTTAAAACATTCCTTGTGTCACCATCAACTTACTTGCTGGTTTCTTTGACGGGTTCCACCAACTTCTCTTTACCCTTAGCTTTCGATGAAACACCTTCATATTTGCTTGAGGAAGCACCCCTAAAGTAGGATGTCCCCTTCGAGGAGGTTCTGGAAGAAAACCTCTTGCTACTCTTTAGTTGTTTCTCAACCTTCATTGCTAGCTTGCAAACATCTTCGAAGGACAATAAGGCTGAAGTTCAACCAAATCAGCAATTCCTGATTCATGCCACCAAGGAATCGAGCGATGGTTTGCTCGGGAACTTCTGGAACTTCACACCTCATCATGAGTTGTTCGAACTCACGAATATATTCTTCAATACTCATCCCTTGTTGTCTTAGGGAATTCAACTTGAGAAACTGATCTTGCTTATAGGTATCGGGCAAGAACCTCTTCTTCATAAGTTTCTTGAGTTTATCCCAAGACTTGATTCGGATTTTCCCTTCTCTAGCTCGCTGATGCTTTAAATTCTCCCACCATAGAGAAGCATATTTAGTAAGTTTCAGAACAGCGACCTTGCACCTCTTCTCATCCGAGTAGGACTTGAAGTCAAAAACTCGTTCAATGGCATGGAGCCAATCAACAAAGTTGTCAGGATTGAGACTACCTTTGAACTCAGGTGCATCTGCTTTAATCTCACGGTCATTCTCATGGTGTCTTCTTCTTCTTCTCCGAACTCGGTGCTCAGAAGCACTAGAGTTGCCTCCAGTGGAATTAGACATCATATTAGAATTGTGATGCGAATCTGAATTGTCATGGTGTCGCTGAACATCGGGATGCCTTGCTGGTTGTTTTGTCTTGCCGGTTCTCTAGGAGATTGAGAACTCGCTCCATTTGCCTTTGAAGATTCTCTATAGCACGATCTCGCCTTAGGTCTTGCGCTTGCTCCAAAGTCAAGTCTCGTGGAACTTGTTCGTCACCCATGATAAGTAGAAGGAATCACTCAAGATAAGTTCAACCTTGAGCTCTGATACCAAACTTGATGCGTGCGTGGGCGAGTGACTCCGAACAGAAAATTTCAGGATTGTGCGATTTCGAAAAAATGGGCGTAACTTCCTCAATACAGGTCGGATTGACCCGATTCCAAAAGTCACAGATCAAGGACTCGTAGATCTACAACTTTCGTGTTTTGAGTTTTCCACAAATAAGCTCTGTGGAGTGAGCGATTCTGGGAGGAAGTGGATGAGGCACTGTGTTTGTGGGATGTGTGTTAACTCGAGGATATGGAAGGTTTATCACCTAAGCCTAAAGGCACAAGCCACCAGCCAAGGATGAAGGACCGAGATAGTTGCAGTTCACCACCAAGGCTTAAAGGAAATTCCACCGGCCAAGGATAAAGAACTGTTTGATTCACCACCAACAACGTTGGATAAAGAATCGAGATAATAATTCAACTCACAAAGAGGAATTTTCATTCATTCAACCAGTCTGATTACAAAATGAGAATATGTCTCATTATATAGATATTAGACTCAGAATTGAAAAACAACATGGGAACTACCCAAACATTAAAGACTAAACAAAACAGAAATAGCATTAAAGGTCTAGGAACTAGGGAATGCAATAAATGACATGGGACTAGGAGTCTTATCTCTTCAGCCTTCAAAATTCCGTCACCAATAATAACTAGCAAATAAATGACATGGGGACTAGGAGTCTTATCTCTTCAGCCTTCCACCAACAATAACTAGCAAATATCTACTTCCAAAGAGTATTAAATCACTATGGAT
>QRFJ01005989.1:0-102937 GCA_006176705.1 Cocos nucifera | reverse complement strand
ATGCTAATCCTACACTTGGAGACTTGAAGGTGACCTTGGCAGTTAGGAGCTGTCTAGATCTAGGCATAACCCTTAAGTCAGGATTGATTTTGACCAATGCATTGCTAACAACATTAGCATCTTAATTAAACCGAATTCTTCTCTTTCTTTCTTAGTTCTAGGACTCCTTAGACCTCTTTCTTTAGAACTCTTTCTTTCTTTTTCTTACTCTCTAAAAAATAAAATAAAATAAAATTAAATTAAAAATTAAACTAATAAAATTAATTAATTAAATTAAATTAAAAATTAAATAAATAAAAATGAATTAAAAATAATTAATTTTTAATATAATAAAGTGTCGGCTGAAGACGTAAACTTAGCGCTTGTTGAAGCCACCCAATATTTTAGTTTTATCTAATTTATCTTATTTCTTTTTAGGATAATTTGTAATAAGTTGGAGGAGAGCTCAAATTAATAAAGGCATGGCCTGGTATCAAAAAAAAAATAAAAAATAAAAAAATAAAAAATAATAATATACTGAGTTAGTATATTCTTCCATGTTCTTTATTACTATTCCTGTTGTATTTTTTCTTCTCCATTTGAGACATATGTCGATTTAGTTAGGGGGTTGAGGGAATAAAATAAAAATTTTTAAAAATTTTAATCCTCGAAAAAGTTATAGTATTGTAGTATTTAGATACTTATTATGCTTAAGAAATCGAAAAACTAAGCATTTTTAAAAGAAAATATTTATACATCAGATTCAGAGATATCTGTGAGATATTGAGGAATCAAGTATTAAAGAAATTAATAAAAGTAGTTAAGTCTAGAACAATTAAAAATTTCTTGGAGCATTTTTAATTATTTTTAACTTAGCATCAAAGAATAAGTCTACTTTTTTATAGGGCTTGTGTAGTGAATAAATATACATTTCTCATATTAAAAATTTATTTTTAATAAAATAGTTTCCAAGTACTTTCGTACTAGTTAACGGTCTCTTTGCCTAAACTAAGTCATTGATTCGCATCTAAAAGGTGGAAGTGCAATAGAAGCTCGTTTTGTAGAAAGCTAGTCTTATAACTCGTAGCCTATTTGATTCGAGCTAGTATACCGAGGCGTATTGTATACCTATGCCCTATAAGCAACGGTTTTGGGAGTCATTGGCCCAAGACGTCGCTACAATGAATCAAAATTAGAAAGCTAAGAGTTAAGACACTCAATAGTTTAACAACGTGTTAAAAAAAAAAAAAAAGAAGAAAAAAAAAAAAGAAACATTGGTTTCCCTCACCGAGAAACCGGTCCGTTGCTAAGTAAGCAATGATGTCGCATCAAAAAGTGGCAATTGAAAATAAAAATTAATAAAATGAAGGATGGAAGTAGCAATTACACCTGCATATAAAGTTCTAGCAAATCAGAGATTAAAAGTGAATAATTTAGAAAAAGTCTGAAAAATTAATTGTTCTTTACTTAATTTGTCTATTGATAAGTATAATACCCCAAATATATAAGCTCAGTTTAAGCTCTCTGAATATCAATAGATCATTTTTTGAAAATTGCTTAAGTAAAATTCGGAACTAACTCTAAAGTTAAAAGTATTTTAAAACTAAATTCTTCTCTTACTCAGGACTGCAAAGCTTAGTGTGAGGTGTGATTGAAACTCATTAAATTCACCAATAGAATGTTAATTTATCAATTAATTAATATTAATTTTAAGAATAATAATCAATTGTATATATAATTTTAAAAAATTCAATGTTTTTATATTTAAAAATTAATTAAAAAATAGAGTAATAAAATAATTAAAAATTAAAAAAATAAAATTTTATTACCAATAAAAGAGCTCATTTTTCTGATCACAATGAAATAAATTTCAAGTAAAAAATGGAGCAAAATGAAAAAGATATGAATTTGTTAAAAAATATAGAATTAGAAGTGAAAAAAGTAAAGGCCTCAGCCGGGGCTTCGCAATATCTCTTCTATCCATCCTAGCCAGCCGACCATCAAAGCTGAACTCAGCCGTTTGAAGCCATCCAGCCGGTCCACGATCCAGGCGTTGGCTGCCAGCTCAGATAAAATCGTCGTGAATCAGTAGATTGCCATGTGACGGAGCCTAGAGCCCTTAAAGTCTTACAGAAAATTATCTGCGCCTCACAGGGCAATCTGGTCATTTCACTCGTCGCACCAGAATGCTGAATGGTTGCGTGTGCGGTGCGGCACGTCCAATCCGGTCCATTGGGAATAAAATTGCGCGATCACGCTGCGGTTGAATTGCGGTCAGATTCGACGGCGTGTGATTTCCAGGCTTGATTCAAATCTATAAAGCCTATTCTGCCGAAACGGCCAGAAAACCAAAGTGATGAAGATCTGACGGTCCAGAACGCTGCCTCGGTCGGTGGGATCAAGACTCTCGATTAGCATATTTTGCGCCAGATTTCCTCGCATCAAGCGCGATCTCAACGGTCCATGAATTTAATCCGACCCGATCTCTTGCATCCAGATTTTGATGATTTTTGTGACCGTTGGATTTTTCTGTTGAATGGCTGGATTTTTCAGATTTTACCAGAGTTGTATCTGAGCTATTTTGATTCAAATTTTATCCGAATTTCTTTGTATTTTTACGATTACAAAGGCTATTAGTCCCATATTGCCTTTAGAAAAAATATCCAGCCCTCCTAGCTCTATAAAAAGAACCCCAGGCCATCAGAAATCAATATCTCCGATCAAGGTGAAGCTTTGGTATAGGGCGAAGCTAGGCTATGGGTTAAAGGCTGTTTCGAAGCAACGGGTGTCGAGAAGAAAAGTCAAGCTTCTACCCATCTTTTCGCAATACCGATCCAAGATCAGAGATCAGTCTATATTTATTCTTTTTAAATTTTATGTATTTAAATTTTGAAATTTTAATTAATAAAAGTTTTATTTTTTGCATTTTAATATCTTGCTTTTAATTTTTATTGCAATTTAATTTCTGCACTTTAATTATTATTTTTTATTTTATTGCAAGTAGATGTACTTTGCAAGTAGATGCTAAGATCTAATTAGTAGATCTTAGTACCAAGTTTAAATCTCTGCATCTTTTAATTTTCGCTTTTTATTTTCCGACTTCACTTTTGATCTTGAAATTCTTCTTTTTTATCTTTTTCTTTTATAAAATCAAAGATTTCAAATCTAAAAATACTATCTTCCCTGTGGATTCGACCCGACTCACTACTATCTACGCATTTTCAATGATTTTAAGAAGTCGGATTAAACTGATAAACACGGTGTCTTAACGACAGCATCATGACCCTATCAGTTAACAATGATTATTCATGTCTTAAATTTTCAACTCTTGAAAATATGAATTATCAATACCATTAACTCAAAGGATGTATCGCAGACACTAAATACACATATATGATAGAAAATAACCCATTTTATTGATATTAGTCAAAATTATAATTTTGCCCTTAAAAGTATATTACAAGTATCAGCCAATTCTGGCTTCTAGGGCACATATATCTAACAATCTCCCACTTATCCTAAAGCCAATTGGCTACAAGTCTAAGTCCCTTCTTCTCAAGGTGGCCTTTGATCCTCTGCTGGCCCAATGGCTTTGTAAGTGGGTCTGCCACATTATCTGTGGAGTTGACTCTCTTGATCTCGACATGACCCTTCTCGAGGTAATCGTGGATGAGGTGGTATTGCCGCTCAATATGCTTGAATTTTTGGTGAGACCTTGGCTCCTTAGCAAGGGCTATGGCGCCATTATTATTGCAGTATAGAGGAATGGCATCTGATGGCATTACTCTGATTTCTGTAGCAAACTTTTTATACCAGAATTCTTTCTTGGTAGCCTCTGATGCAGCGATATATTCTGCTTTCATGGTGAAATCTGCTATCACCGTTTGTTTGGAACTCTTTCAGCTGATAGCACCATCATTGCACACAAACAGACTTTTAGATGTCGACTTTCGATCATCTATATTGGACATGAAATCCGAGTCTGTGTATCCCTGAACTTGGAGTTCTCCATTACCAAAGACCAACATCATATCCTTAGTTCTTTTTAAGTACTTAAGGTTACATTTCATAGAAGTCCAGTGTTCTTCACCTGGATTTGACTGATATCTACTTGTGACACTCACAGCATGGGCTATATCAGGTCGTGTACATAGCATGGCAACATGAGGCTCCCTATTACAGAAGCATAAGGGATCTTGCTCATGCATTCTATTCCTCAGTGTGCTGGGCACATCTTCTTGAAAGATGAATACCATTCTGAAGGGTATTAAATCCCTCTTAGAGTTTTTTATACTAAACCTCTTTAGTACTTTCTCTATGTACATCTTTGTAAAGTCCTAGCATCCTATTCGGTCTATCTCTATAGACCTTAATTCCTAGAATAAAGGATGCTTGGCCTAGGTCTTTCATGGAGAATTTCTTGGACAACCATAATTTGACTGTTGTCATCATGGAAATATCATTCTCAATAAGGAGGATGTCATCCACGTATAATACAAGAAAGACAACAGCGCTCCCACTGACCCTTTTTGAAAATACATGGTTTCTCTTCATTTTTGATGAAACCAAATGTTTTTGATCACATCATTGAAACGAGTGTTCCAGCTCCGAGATGCTTGCTTTAGTCCATATATGGACCTTTGCAGCTTGCAAACCTTGTGATCAGTATCACTGGATGTGAAATCTAATGACTGTTCCATATAGATATCTTCCTCAAGATATCCATTTAAGAATGCCGTTTTCACGTCCATTTGCCGTATTTCATAATCGAAATAGGCTGCAACGGCAAGCAATGTGCGGATGAATTTTAGCATAGCCACTGTGGAAAAAGGTATCCTGATAGTCAATCTCGCGTTGACTATAATCTTTTGCCACTAGTCTAGCCTTGAATGTCTCCACATTTTCATCTGCACCAATCTTTCTCTTGAAAATCCATTTACACCCAATAGGTACTATACCTTCTGGTGGATCTACCAAGGTCCAGACTTGGTTTGAGTGCATCGAGTCAATTTTTGACTGCATTACCTCTAGCCATTTCTTAGAGTCGATATCTGATATCGCCTCGTTGTAGGTTTTGGGATCATCATCATGAGCACCATTGCCTACGAGGAATATTTTCTCTACATCCTCTGAAATAATACCTAAGTATCTCAGGGGGATGGAAAACTCTTTCCGATATACAAGGTGGAGGTAGTGTTCTTATTGGCTCAACCTAATTTGGTTCCAATTAGTCCTTAGCTCGTTGTACTTGTGAGACTTTCTCATCAAGCTTGATTTGCCTTCCAATGCCGCTATCTTGAATAAACTATTTTTCAAGAAAGATGGTATGTCGACTCACAATCACATTGTAGTCTTCTGGAATATAGAAATAGTATCCTAATGACTCTTTAGGATATCCTATGAATCGAGCTCTAAAGGACCTAAACTCTAACTTGTCTGCTTGTCTTTTGACGTGAGCCGGACAATCCCAAATTCTGAGATGACTCAGACTTTGTTTCTTACCATGCCATATCTCATACGCTGTGGTAGGAACGATTTTAGAGGGAACCCTATTCAGTAGATAAATTGAAGTTAACAATGAGTGTCCCCAAAGAAAATTAGGGAGGTCTGTGAAGCTCATCGTGGATCGAACCATATCTAATAGGGTTCGATTTCTCTGTTCTGAAACCCAGTTGAGTTGAGGTATTCCTGGTGGAGTCCATTGAGAGACTATGTCATTTTTCTTTAGATAGTCTAGGAATTTCCGGCTAAGGTTTTCACCTCCTCGATCTGATCAAAGAACCTTAATGAGTTTTCCAATTTATTTTTCTACTTCATGTCTAAATTCTTTGAACTTTTCAAAAGCTTTAGACTTGTGTCTCATAAGATACACATATTCATACTTAGATAGATCATCAGTAAAGATAATGAAATAGACAAAATTGCCTCTAGTTGGTACATCAAATGGGCCGCACACATCTGTATGTACTAGGGCAAGGAGATCTATGGCCCTCTCCCCATGTCCAACAAAAGAGAGTTTGGTCATTTTGCCTTGAAGGCAGGATTCACAAGTTGGATTTGACTCGGAAGTCAATGGACTCAATAGTCTATTTTTCTCCAATTTGTTGATCCCATCTTCTGCTATATGACCTAATCTCAAGTGCCATATATATCTATCATTTGGACTATCCCTAGGTCGTTTGGCATTCACGTTTTGCTCGATAATTAGAACAGGTACATCAATATGTAGCTGATAAAGACCATTAATAAGAAAACCATTTGTAATTTTATTTCTTTCATAAAGAATGTTATAATGGTCCTTAAAGAAGGTGATCACATAGCCTTCTTGTGCTAAGCATGAAACAGAAATCAAATTCCTGCTAGCTGTAGGCACATAATAACAGTCTTTCAAAACTAAGTCTAAACCAGATGGTAATTGAAGAGGGTATGTTTTCACAACTACTGTAGCAACTCTTGCTCCATTACCGACACGTAGGATCATGTCTCCATCCCTTAACCTCCTGCTATCCTCAAGATCCTGCATGGAAGTGCATAGATGAGCACTAGAACCAGAGTCAGCATCAACTGGATGCAGAAGAAACCGTAAGGTTAGACCTCAATAATGGCATGACCTTCCAGAAGGACCTTCCTTCTTGTTCTTCAGGGTGGCCAGGTAAGTAGAGCAGTTCCGCTTTCAATGACCGTCGCTGTTGCAATAGAAATACTTTCCTTTGACATCGGCCATTTTCTTTGGTTCTGCCTTCTTCTTCTTTGCTCCTTCCACCTTCTGCTTTTTTGCAGACTTCTTTTTCTTTCCATAAGACTTTCTTTTAGAAGAAGTCCGTTCCATAGCAAGAACTGAGCCTTTAGAACCTTTCATAGAAAGCTCAGCGGTAACCAGCATATTCATTAATTCGGCCAAGGAATTTTGAAGTTTATGCATGTGATAATTCATGATGAATTGTCCATATGCGTCAGTCAAGGATTGCAGAATAATATCGTTCTGTAGGTCCAAGTCTAACTTCACACCGAGCTTCTCAAGCTCCTCTATGTCCTTGATCATTGTCAGACAATGATCTTGGACTGACTGTCCATCACGCATCTTAGCCTTAAAAAGTCATTTCGTGACTTGATATTTGGCTGCGCGACTCTGTTCACCAAACATCTCCTGCAGGTGAGCCAATATTTGGCGAGCAGTCCCCGATATCTTTATGTTGGTACTGAAGCTCATCAAACATCGACCCCAAGATGTAGTATCTGACCTTGTTATCTTCGTCCGTCCACTTATCAAGTGATGCTCTTTGTTCAGTGGATGGATGAGCTAGTTTGGTAGAGGGTCCTGGTCCAATACATGAGTTAACTTCTCGAAACTCAAAATAATTTTGAAGTTTCGAAGCCAATCCTTGTAATTGGGTATGGTTAGTCTATAGGTGTCTAAGATACGTGCTAGTGGGTTGGATGCAAACATTTTTCTGTAGAGAGTTAAAGTTTCTAGTTAGATATTGTAATTAAGACTTGACCAATTTATTTAGAAATTTTATATTTTTTTTAAATAAATTAGCTCCCACTATTTTCTTGGATCCCTACACTTCCTTTGTAAAGATGCAAAAATCTTCATGATTAATGATTTCTAGTGGATGGTACGATCCCTTTGATTGACTCATCACCTAACCTAACAGTTATTGATGATAGGTTAGCCAATGAGTGAACAACTCTTGTTCAATAATTCTCTAATCATGGTGCACCCAAACTTCATCTCTAATTCATGAATCTCACCGTGCTCGACATATTGATCCACTCCTTAGTTAAGTCAGACCCATCATTTGCATAGATTGGATTTTTTATTGAGTATCTCACCATATCCAAAATATTGAGCCCAATCCATCCTGCAGCCCATAGCATCCAATGCCTAATAGACATGGTTGTGTCTTTTCGATGCAATTGAACTACTATAACCAATCGAGAATAATCAATCTTGGGAAGGGCCTGCACATCTACAATGGTGGAAGACCTTAGACTTAATCTTTTCTTAGGAAGATTTGATTTAGATCTCATTAAACTAGACTTCATATAGTCATAACAATTATGACTAACCTAGTGGCATGGTTTAGCATAGATTATTGGCCACCTCATATTAGGACTGAGGCAACAAATATAGCCAGATAAGTGAGATAGGTGGAAAGGATATGCCATTAACTCGATAAGAATGCATTCGAGTCGACTAGCTCTCAATTAAAAATCAGTCGATCGTATCTACCAAACTTACCTTAGACACCAAATTGTTGGGCCAGAACCAACTGGGTTAGCCTACAATCCAGACTCTAACCTCTGAGCCTAATTAGGTCTTGCTTGATCAATCACTCATGTGACTCGATCTTGACCCAGACTTAATCCTATTAGGCTGGTCAATTTAAGCATTGTTGATCCCATCTAACCAACTCTTGATTCAGTTTGATCAACTACTTAGACCTAATTGAGCTACCCAAGCCCGAACCCAGTATTATGAATATGTCTTAGATCTAAAATTCTCAATTTTAGACCTAATTGATATTCCATAATCTTAATTTTTAATTAAGTAAGGGTTCATAAATAAAATATGCACAATAAATCCTAGGGTTTCAGGATCTAGGGTTTTGCAGAAAGTAAGTTTTGAGTTTCTGATTAAGGACGAACACGTAGCACCCCTACACATCATAAGAACACCCCATCGAATAGAAAGAGAGGGCCTTTAAATCCTTCTTCGTTCTTATGATCGAACAGCCAAGAGGAATGCCTTAATCAAGAACATGCAATACTACAAAATAATTTTAGATCTATATCATATATCTCATATACAAATCAGATCTAAACATGGCATATTTTGCATACATCTCATGTATCGAATCATGCATATTTTCAGATCTAAATTATCTCATAATAATCTAAAAAATTATATTTAAATTAATCTAATCAAAATAAATTTTAATCTAGACAATTATGTAGAACTATTCTACAACTAGTCTAGACATATATCAATTATATCTCATATGATATTTAAAATTAAATAATTTTATTTACTATTTTTTAGATGTCATTATAACCATTATAATATCAAAAAATAATAAATAAATAGATCTAAAATATAATTTAATCAGATTAAATCAAAAACATGCAAGACTATTCTATAGAACTATTCTATTTTAGAACTAGTCATGCATATTTCCCTAATCTTAGATCTAAATTATTTAATTTTAATTTTTTTGATTTTAGATCTGATCACATCTCATGTGACATCTAAAATTATTTATTTTCTAATTAAAATAAATTTAAAATTAGATCTAAATACTTTTAGAACCTTGGCTCTGATACCAGTTGAAGGGAAATCCTGATTTTCCGGTCCAGGTTCGTTCAGATCTGATCAGATCAAGAGATATATTTCAAAAATTTTTTTCTTGATCTCAATTCAGATCTTAAGATGTTTTAGATCTGATTATTATTATTTTAATAAATAAAATAAAATAAGATAAATTAAATCAAATTTAATTTACCTGATTTGGGTAATCCTATTATCCTGTTGATGATCCTGTTTGCAGCGGAAGGTTCTGGATCTAGCCACGCAAGCGCCTGGCCTCTACCGGTATCCACTCGGGTTGGATCTGGAGATCCTCTTCTTCTCTATCACACCTCCAAAATCAGATTAGATCTGGATCTGATCTGGAGGATCTTCAAAACTCTTTTGAAGATCTGCAGTCGTCCTTTTGCAGCAGCGCAGCCTTCTTGCTTTTCAGATCGCCTTTCCTTGATCTGAATCGCACCAACCAAAAATCCAAAACACCTTTTGGACGTGGAGAGCAGAGGGGAGAAGAGACTATGGCATGGAGAAGGAGGGGAGAGGCAGCCTTGGGGCATGGAATTGTGATTCCTTTCAATTGCATTCCAATCTTAATTAGGGTTGGGGGCGCAGGGTCTTATTTATAGACCTCTTGTGATCCAACTCCTCTTCCTCTCAACCAATCACAACCCTTTGTGAAATCAGATCTAAATCTGATTGGTTGGAATAGAGACCCCTGGATTCCTCCTTAGAGGGCGCCTAAGACCAGTCAAACTGGATTCTTAGTAGAACTCTGATTGGAATCCAAAAGGGAGGTGGAGTCCTTGTCCAACAAGGACTCCTAGGCGCCTCCTACTTGGGCTCACGCCACCCTTGGCGTGCGCCCTTCTCCTTGCCAGGTTCTGGCAGGGGGACAAGCCCCCACCAGCTCTCCAATAGGTGCATGACATGTGGTCAAAAGTCAAAGGTGTGAATGGTCAACATTTGACCAGTCAAAGGTAGACTTTTGACCAAAGTCAAAGAACAAGAAATGGCAGGTGACCAAAAATGGCAGGTAATGTCTTACAAATAAGACAACCTATTCTGACTTGGACAACCTCCAGTCAGACCATATGAAGGCCTCTGATTGAGCACAAACTCCTTTGGCTCAGTCAGGACAACTTATTTGTGATAGTAAAAGAAGAACGTTAGGTTCAATCGAGTGCTAGCACGATTTCCTTGAACCTAATTGAATCTCATTCAGATCAATTGAACTAGATCAGTTCAATTGATGATCACCAGATTCAAACCCTTGTTTGTGTTGACCCAGTTAGGTTCAGTTCTGTATGGTAATGGGATATGTCATGATCTCTATCATCAGACATCATCGAAACTCCTTTCGATGGATCAGAACTCTTCTGATTCGAACAGCTAGAATGATCGATCATCTAAATCATTCTAATTGCTCCCAAAATCCACCAGTGACACCTAGCAGTATATGGTGGCAACCCATCAGAGCTGAATGTGAACCTCTTGGTGCAGCTACCTGTGTGATTCAGTTCTTCTATCTTGAGCCCCGATCAGATTAGGGTTAAGGTGAACTCGTCAAACCCTAGTCTCTGTCATATGATGTAATCATTCGATTCGAGTCCAATGTGAAAATCTAAATAGAAACTCTTTCTATTATTTCACTCTACCATGGCCATGGACTTCTGGACTTGATTCTCATGATCATCATAGGGCTACTCCTCTACCACCGAGGTAGATAGATCCCATCTTGATGCAATCCAGTTCCTACAATGAACATGCTATAGCCAACATACACCTCAGGGTTCCATATGGCTAGGAGACCGAGTAATGGTGTAGTCAAACTATAACACCCTCAAGGTGAACTGCCGATGCATCTCAGGTCAAAGAACCAGACACACTACTGCAGCATCGAGTCAGTCATTGACGAGAAGGTAGACTCCCTAATGACTACTCGAGGTGGTCACGCTCAGTGCCCTCGTTCTCTAACGAGTACCTGTACTCTCGCTCCGGTGTCTCCACACCGTAGACTCAAGACTCATCTACTAAAGAGAAGCGATTGTACACCAACCTTCCGGATCAATCACCATCCTCGTGATGATCCTATGGTCGGGAGCATTTTATGAGTTAATAATGATTATTCATGTCTTAAATTTTCAACTCTTGAAAATATGAATTATCATTACCATTAACTCAAAGGATGTATCACAGACACTAAATACACATGTGTGATAGAAAATAACCCATTTCATTAATATTATAGTCAAAATTATAATTTTGCCCCTAGAAGTGTATTACAAGTGTCAGCCAATTCTGGCTTCTAGGGCACATATATCTAACACTAGGCTCTAAAGGACTGAACTCTAAGTTTCCGCTTCTAGGTCTTTTGGGACTAATGAGCCGGATAATCCCAAAATTCTTGAGATAACTCAAGACTTAAATTTCTTACCATACCATATCTCATACGGTGTGGTAAACGGCCTTAGAGGGAACCCTATTCAGTCCAGATAAATTGAAGTTAACAATCGGAATGTCCCCAAAGAAAATTCAGATCGAGGTCTGATTGAAGCTCATCATGGATCGAACCATATCCAATAGGAGTCTGATTTCTGGCCGTTCTGAAATCATTGAGTTGAGGTGTTCCTGGCTTTCTGGACCGTCCATTGAGATCGACTATGCCATCTTTGATCCTTGAGATAGTCTAGCTGAATTTCCGACTAAGGTATTCACCTCCTCGATCTGATCGAAGAACCTTAATGGATTTTTCAATTTATTTTTCTACTTCATGTCTGCAATTCTTTGAACTTTTCCAAATGGACCGTTCAGACTTGTGTCTCATAAGATACACATACCCATCACCTAGACAGATCATCGGTAAAGATAATAAGTAGACAAAATTATCTCTAGACCACATATTAAATGGGCCTAGGTCCACACATGGCAAGTATGTACTCAGGCGAATTTTGCTGAGATCTGTGGCCCTTTCCCCTGGATCGTGGACCAACAAAATGGAGTTCAATGGTCTGATTTTGCTCTGATGGATCGGATTCGCAAGTTGGATATGACTCGAAAGTCAATAGACTCAATAGCCCATTTTCTCCAATTTGTTGATCCTATCTTCTGCTATATGACCTAATCTTAGGTGCCATAGATACTGTCATTTAGACTATCCCTAGATCGTTTGGCATTCACGTTTTGCTCGATAGTTAGAATAGGTACATCAATATGTAGCTGATAAAGACCATTAATAAGAAAACCATTTGCAATTTTATTTCTTTCATAAAGAATGTTACAATGGTCCTTAAAGAAGGTAATCACATAGCCTTCTAGTGCTAAGCATGAAACAGAAATCAAATTCTTGCTAGCTGTAGGCACATAATAACAGTCTTTCAAAACTAAGTCTAAACCAGATGGTAATCGAAGAGGATATGTTTCCACAGCTACTGCAGCAACTCTTGCTCCATTATCGATGCGTAGGATCATGTCTCCATCCCTCAACCTCCTGCTATCCTCAAGACCCTGCATGAAAGTGCACAGATGAGCACTAGAACCAGAGTCAAGCACCCAACTGGATGCAGAAGAAATCATAAGGTTAGACTCAATAATGAGCATACCTCCAGAAGGACCTTCCTTCTTGTTCTTCAGGGTGGCCAGGTAAGTAGGGCAGTTTCGCTTCCAATGGCCGTCGCTGTTGCAATGGAAATACTTTTTTTTGACATCGGCCTTTTTCTTTGGCTCTGCCTTCTTCTTCTTTATTTTTTCCACCTTCTGCTTTTTCGCAGACTTTTTTTTCTTTTCATAAGACTTTCTTTTGGAAGAAGTCTGTTCCATAGCAAGAACTGAGCCTTTAGAACCTTTCATAGAAAGCTCAGCGGTAACCAGCATATTCATTAATTCGGCCAAGAAATTTTGAAGTTTATGCATGTGGTAATTCATGATGAATTGCCCATATGCATCAGTCAAGGATTGCAGAATAATATCGTTCTGCAGGTCCAAGTCTAACTTCACACCGAGCTTCTCAAGCTCTTTCATGTCCTTGATCATTTCAGATAGTGATCTTGGACTGACTGCCCATCATGCATCTTAGCCTTAAAAAGTCATTTCGTGACTTGATACTTGGCTGCGCGACTCTGTTCACCAAACATCTCCTGCAGGTGAGCCAACATTTGGCGAGCAAGTTTCGATATCTTCATGTTTGGTACTGAAGCTCATCAAGACATCGAGCCCAACATGTAATATCTGACCTTATTATCTTCGTCTATCCATTTTTCCAGAGATGCTCTCTGTTCAGTGGATGGATGAGCTGGTAAGGTGGGAGGGTCCTGGTCCAATACATGGGTTAACTTCTCGAAACCCAAAATAATTTTGTAGTTTCTGAGCCAATCTTTATAATTGGGTTCTGGTCAGTCTATGTGTGTCCAGGATACGTGCTAATGGGTTGGACGCAACATTTTTCTGTAGAGAGTCAAAGATTCTAGTTAGATACTGTAATTAATGACTTGAACCCAATTTGTTTAGGAATTTTATTTTTAAACAAATTAGCTCCCACTATTTTCTTGGATCCCTACACTTCCCTCTGTAGAGATGCAAAAATCTCCACGATTAATGATTTCTAGTGGTGCGGTCTCACCAACTGACTCATCACCTCACCTAACAGTTATTGGTGATGGGTTAGCCAATGAGTGAACAACTCTTGTTCAATGATTCTCTAATCATGGTGCACCCAAACTTGGTCTCTAATTCATGAATCTCACCGTATCCGAAATATTGATCCACTCCTTAGTTAAGTCAGACCCACCATTTGCATAGATTGGATTTTTAATTGAGTCTCTCACCATATCCAAAATATTGAGCCCAACTCATCCTCCAGCCCATAGCATCCAATGCCTAATAGACATGGTTGCATCTTCTCGGTGCAACTGAGCCACTGTATTCCAAGTCGAGAACAATCAACCCCGGGAAGGGCCCGCACATCTACAATGGTGGAAGACCTCAGACTTAATCTTTTCTTAGGAAGATTTGATTCAGTCTCATTAAACTAGACTTCATATAGTCATAACAAATTATGACTAACCTAGTGGCATGGGTTAGCTCGGATTATTGACCACCTCAGATCAGAACTGTGTCAACAGATATGGCCAGGTAAGTGAGACCGGTGGAAAAAATATGCCATTAACTCGTACAAGAATGCATTCAGATCGAGTAGCTTTCAATTAAAAATCAGTCGGTCGTATGTGCCAAACTTACCTTAGACACCAAATTATTGAGTCAGAACCAATTGGGTTAGCCTACAATCCAGACTCTAACCTCTGAGCCTAATTAGGTCTTGCTTGATCGTGACATGTGATTCGATCTTGACCCAGACTTAATCCTATTAGGCTGGTCAATTTAAGCATTGTTGATCCCATCTAACCAACTCTTGATTCGGTTTGATCAACCGCTTAGACCTAATTGAGCTACCCAAGCCCGAACCCAGTATTATGAATATGTCTTAGATCTAAAATTCTCAATTTTAGATCTAATTAATATTTCATAATCTTAATTTTTAATTAAGTAGGATTCATAAATAAAATATGCATAATAAATTCTAGAGTTTCAGGATCTAGAATTTTACAGAAAGTAAGTTTTAGATTTCTGATTAATGACGAACGCGCAGTACCCCTACACGTCATAAGAACACCCCATTAGATGGAAAGAGAAGGCCTCTAAATACTTCTTCATTCTTATGATCGGACGGCCAAGAGGAATGCCTTAATCAGGAACATGCAATACTACAAAATAATTTTAGATCTATATCATATATCTCATATACAAATTAGATCTAATCATGGCATATTTTGCATACATCTCATGTATCGAATCATGCATATTTTCAGATCTAAATTATCTCATAATAATCTAAAAAATTAGATTTAAATTGATCTAATCAAAATAAATTCTAATCTAGATAATTATGTAGAACTATTCTACAACTAGTCTAGACATGCATCAATCATATCTCATATGATATTTAAAAATTAAATAATTTTATTTGCTATTTTTTAGATGTTATTATAATATTATAATATCAAAAAATAGTAAATAAATTAATCTAAAATATGATTTAATCAAATTAAATTAAAAACATGCAAGACTATTCTATAGAACTATTCTATTTTAGAACTAGTCATGCATATTTTCTAATCTTAGATCCAAATCATTTAATTTTAATTTTTTTTGATTTTAGATCTGATCACATCTCATGTGACATCTAAAATTACTTATTTTCTAATTAAAATAAATTTAAAATTAGATCTAAATACTTTTAGAACCTTAGCTCTGATACCAGTTGAAGGGAAATTCTGATTTCCTCGGACCAGGTTCGTTCAGATCTGATCAGATCAAGAGATATATTTTCAAAAAATTTTTTTCTTTGATCTAGATTAGATCTAAGATATTTTAGATCTAATTATTATTATTTTAAAAATTAAAATAAAATTAGATAAATTAAATTAGATTTAATTTACCTTGAAGTGGGTAATCCTATTATCCGTTGATGATCCTGTAAGCAGTGGAAGATTCTAGATCAAGCCACGCAAGTGCTTGGCCTCTATCGGTATCCACTCAGGATGGATCTGGGGATCCTCTTCTTCTCTATCATATTTCCAAAAATCAGATCTGGATCTAATTTAGAGGATCTTCAAAACTCCTTTTGAAGATCAGCAGTCATCCTTTGCAGCAGCACAGTCTTCTAGCTTTTACTCGCCTTTCTCTTGTCTAGATTGCACCAACCAAGGTCCAAAACTATTTTGAACATGGAGAGGAGAGGGAGAAGATGCTTTGGCATGGAGGAGGAGAGGAGAAAAGGCCTTGGGGTGTGGAGATCTCAATTAATTCAGATACCTCTTTGAGTTGGGCGTAGGGTCTTATTTATAGACTAACTGTGATCCAACTCCTCTTCTTCCCAACCAATCATAACTCTTTATAAAATTAATCTAAATCTGATTGGTGGGAATAGAGTCCCCTGGATTCTTCCTTAGAGGGTGCCTAAGACCAGTCAAAGTTGGTTCTTAGGAGAACTCTAATTGGAATCCAAAAAGGAGATGGAGTCCCTATCCAACAGGGACTCCTGGGCACCTCCAGCTTGGGCACACGCCAAGGGTGGCATGCGCCCTCTTCCTTGCCAGGTTCTGGCAGGGGGACAGGCCCCCACCAGCTCTCCAATAGGTGCGTGACATGTGGACAAAAGTCAAAGTGTCAATGGTCAATATTTGACCAGTCAAAGGTAGACTTTTGACCAAAGTCAAAGAACAAGAAATGGCAGGTGACCAAAAATGGCAGGTAATGTCTTACAAAATAAGATAATCTTTTCTGACTTGGACAACCTTCCAGTCAGACCATATGAAGGCCTCTGATTGAGCACAAACTCCTTTGGCTCAGTCAGGACAACTTATTTATGATAGTAAAAGAAGAACGTTAGGTTCAATCGAGTGCTAGCACGATTTTCCTTGAACCTAATTGAATCTCATTCAGATCAATTGAACTAGATCAGTTCAATTGATGATCACCAGATTCAAACCCTTGTTTGTGTGATCCAGTTAGGTTCAGTTCTGTATGATAATGGGATATGTCATGATCTCTATCATCGACATCATCGAAACTCCTTTCGATGGATCAGAACTCTTCTGATTCGAACAGCTAGAATGATCGATCATCTAAATCATTCTAATTGCTCCCAAAATCCACCAGTGACACCTAGCAGTATATGGTGGCAACCCATCAGAGCTGAATGCGAACCTCTTGGTGCAGCTACCTGTGTGATTAAGTTCTTCTATCTTGAGCCCCGATCAGATTAGGGTTAAGGTGAACTCGTCAAACCCTAGTCTCTGTCATATGATGTAATCATTCGATTCAAGTCCAATGTGAAAATCTAAATAGAAACTCTTTCTATTATTTCACTCTACCATGGCCATGGACTTCTGGACTTGATTCTCATGATCATCATAGGGCTGCTCCTCTACCACCGAGGTAGATAGGATTCCATCTTGATGCTATCCAGTTCCTACAATGAACATGCTATAGCCAACATACACCTCAGGGTTCCATATGGCTAGGAGACTGAGTAATGGTGTAGTCAAACTATAACACCCTCAAGGTGAACTACCGATGCACCTCAGATCAAAGAACCAGACACACCACTGCAACATCGAGTCAGTCATCGATGAGAAGGTAGACTTCCTAATGACTACTCGAGGTGGTCACGCTCAGTGCCCTCATTCTCTAACGAGTATCTGTACTCTCGCTTCGGTGTCTCCACACCATAGACTCAAGACTCATCTACTAATGAGAAGCGATTGTACACCAACCTTTCGGATCAATCACCATCCTCGTGATGATCCTATGGTCGGAAGCATTTATGAGTTAATAATGATTATTCATGTCTTAAATTTTCAACTCTTGAAAATATGAGTTATCATTATCATTAACTCAAAGGATGTATCGCAGATACTAAATACACATATGTGATAGAAAATAACCCATTTTATTGATTATAGTCAAAATTACAATTTTGCCCCTAGAAGTGTATTACAAGTTTCAACCAATTCTGGCTTCTAGGGTACATATATCTAACATAAGGTCCACCTCAGAAAAGTTCTTTGCAACCCTCCTCATGTAAATGTCGAACCCCTCTAAGAAAGCTTCCTGGGCGAAAGCAATCTTAATGTCCTCTATTGCTTTGGAGGACTTGAAGACCTTGACAGCCCACTCCTTCTCGGCACTGACCTCCTCTTTGGCCTTCCTCTTCTTATCCTCAAAAAGAGTCAAGACCGCCCTCAACCCCACAGAAGCTTTCTCTTCTTTTCGTAGTGCCTCCCGAAGGCTCTCGACTTCTGCAGTTTGTATCTCCGAGGTCACCTTCAAATGGTCAACCTCGATCCAAACCCTTTCATTCTTCGTCTGAGC
Source organism: Cocos nucifera (assembly GCA_006176705.1). Classification (NCBI taxonomy): domain Eukaryota; kingdom Viridiplantae; phylum Streptophyta; class Magnoliopsida; order Arecales; family Arecaceae; genus Cocos; species Cocos nucifera. The sequence goes on along the minus strand of QRFJ01005989.1, from coordinate 84,720 downwards.
CTCCTGAAGGGGTTTGAATGCCTCAGCCTGGTGGAGATTGACTATCTTTGAATGGGCAAATAAGTAATGTCCCAGCTACAAGACAAAAAAATTAAGTTAGAACTCTGAAAGTACATCCCGCATTTGATCAAGTTTGGAAAAGTTAGTTACCTCAAGAAAGGTAGCAAAGGACTCATCGAACCTCACTACATTCTCCGTTCGAACCATCTTATCGATGATGTACAAGAGGATGCTGTCCCTCATCGGAGACTGAATGACTTTCTAGTCATCCAAAGAAGCTTGCTCCTGACTGGAGCCTTCACCACTTAAGTTCTCGATCATCCTTCTTGTCCTCTTTCTGATGACCTTTTTCTTCTTCTTCTTCTTCTTCTTCTTCTCAGTGACCTCATCTTGATCAAGAGGTGTAGGGATGGCATTCTCATTGGGCAAGATTGGGCTTGGTACTATCGTGGTAGTTTCTGGGGTGGGTGCAACCTAGATCGGTATGGTCGGGATTGGCTCTTTGATGCAAGCCTTCTTTGATGGCTCTCTAGTGGTACTGTCCTTTCTCTTAAGGAATTTGATGTCCTTTCATTAGGTGGTTTCGCTTCTCAGGAGTCATCGCTGTGGTAGAAAAAGTTAAAGTCAAAAAAAAAGAGGCCATATATAATTGGCAGGTCATAGAGGACTACCTATCAGATTAAGAGGACTGAGACTGAAGTTGAATAAGCTCTGATCATCTAGCAACCTAAAAATCGGGGGAGCTCGATAATTCTTTAGTTTATCTGCTGAGTCCTAATCCTCTCTCTCAAGTCTAGGAGCTTGATGGATTGAATCTCTTATGTCTCTCCAGGAAGAAAGTCCTAGCTTTAAAGAAGAACATGAGATGAAATTTTTTTTTTCTTCCAGTTATGAATAGAAGAGGGAGCACCCTTGAGTAACCCCTTTTTATCGAACTGGAGAGCAATGTACCACCAATCTTTGGCAGTCGGATGATGTTTGAAGATGAAGAAGTTACGAAATAAGAAGATGAAAGATCGGACGTCAACCATAATACACAAAGAGAAAAATCCTATGATGAACCTAAATGAATTCGATGCCATAGCGGCAAAGAAAATATTTAAGAACTTAAACAAATGGACTATAAAAGAAGGTATCGGTAGCCGAAGTCCTACATGGAGGGTTTCAATATACAAACAAGTTTGGCCAGGATAAGGGAAACAGGCTCGGTCGCTAGGTCTGGGAAGTTCAAGCTCGTACTCAGAAGAAATTTCAAACTGGATCCTAATCAACGAAAGATCTTTAAGCCAAAGTTTATAGAGGATGGTATTAGAAATGAAGGATGGTCGAGGTACTTCTATGGGTTCGGAGTTCTTATGAGGAGGATTCATCAATGTTAAGTGAGCCAAGCTCCTAGAATAAGTCGACCAGAATTCTTCGGAGGATATGTGGATCAAACTAAAGTGGAGATTTTTTTTAAAATATTAAAGAAAATAAGATTTAAGACTCTCACGAAGAAACCAAATGGACAAAGATGCTAAAAGATAGAAATAATTAAAAAAGGAGAATTCAGGGACTGACCTAAGTTGATGGAGAGAATGGAGAGATGACGAGCTTGATGAAAATCGAACGAGGGAATCTTTGAGAATCGAAGAAGATGGTGGAAGACACTGGTACTCTAGAGTAGGAAGAAGATGAAGACCAGAGAAAAAAGAGAAAAAATCAGGATGAACTGAAATCCAAGAGAAAAAAGATGAGCTTAAATAACTGCAAGAGTTCAAGGCGGTCTTGAGTGTAGATCTTCACGGACCAACCTCAGGTTGACACGTATCTTATCCATTATGATAGAAAAATGGCAACAGATGAAACTTTTATTGCACCGTACCCTAGGCAGCATTCCGATAGGGATTTCAAAATTTATCTTTTTGGGTTACCTCATATTTAAGAAGTTTGGCGCCAGTGCGGTAAATGCCAAAACTTCCTTTTTCGCAAGCATAAAAAGAGGAAAAGGACTTCAACATTTTGAAATTCATATTTTTTACTTCCTTTCTTCAAATTTTGAACTTGAAAGTTGGAGGACTTGTGTTGGGGGCAAACCCTCATCTGCCGAAGTCCAACAGGATGCCAAGTCTTGGGGTGACCTCATTCGATGACGATAACCATGGCTAACTTTGGCTAGTGAGGAATTCCTGCTTAGCACCAAGATTGCAGACCTCCAACTTAGACTTGTTGGTCGATCTTTTGTGTTTCGATTGCCAACTTTCTTAGATAACTTTGAAATCTATAAAGTCTTACAGATTTCACCTGGATGAGCTCGAACAGTGATGGCAGTCTTCTAAGCAATCAAGTATTCAAATCTGACATGACTTGACTTGACGATAGAGCCTCTCCCTGGATGAACTTCGGCAACCTATGAAGAGTAGGGGACCTCTAAATTCTTGTATCAAAAATTTTGAATATGCAGGCAAAAGAGCCCTGTCCCTCTTTTATTAGCCCTTAGATGATCCCGAGAATGGCTGAGCTTCAAAGGAACAGATGAGTTGCAAGAGTATCTTAATTGTCCGTCCCTAACAACCACTGATCGAGTTCTCTCATCAGTCGAACTTCTCTCAATTGCCAGACAACCTCCTAAAAGCCAAATTTTCTTTTACGATGTACACTCACTGCACTTCTCCACCAGTCTCCTTTCGGACGATCTCCTCTAGTCGCATTCCCTCCGAATGATTTTTTCTAACTAAACTCATTATAAACGAATTTCTTCTGATCAATAGGTAAGCTCCTTTTAGCCGACCTCCTTCCACTCGACATTCTTCCAATCGACCCCCTCCCAAGATGGCCTTGCTCTAGTTGATCTCCTTCCAGTCATCCAGAGGGACCTGGTCACTCGCATGAATTTGGCTACCAACTAAATATGAACCAATCTATATGTAGATGATCTCAAAGGAGCTCGAGCCTCTCCAGAATAGTTGAGATTCGAAGCTTTTCAACTATTGAATTCCAATGGACTGGCGCATCACGACAATGGATACCACCTTCCATAACAAACTCCATGTGGCTTGAACGGCCCACTACCAAGCAATTATGGCTGTCACCATCAGTTTATTATAAGCTCTGTCTATAAAAGAGACTCTCCATATATATTTTCTCTAAGCTTTGATTCCCTTCCTCGTTACTCCGCTCCTTAATTTTCTAAGCACTTTATTTCTGTTGGCCAGAAGAGCTAACTTGATCGTCGGAGAGACCTGCTAGAGCCATCACCCCCGACTTCAGATGGAACTTTATTTTGTAGATCACCGACGGTGATCTCTTCTTTTCTAATTTCAGCTCGATCCAGCATCAATCAGATTCTACATCAACATTATCTATTCTCTATTTCTTTAAGCAAGCCTTCTATTGCACTTCTAAACTTGCCTGAGTAGGTACTAATCCAGCTTCTAAGAAGAAAAGTGGCTTGTTGCACAACCACTTGTGGTATTGTTGCTTCTCTCTTGAAAATCCTGTAATTTCTTTCTAACTAGATGTACCAACAAACGGTTGCTACTAGACAATTCAAAGCCACTCTTTGTCCTTTGTCTTTGATGAAACTTCTCTAGTTTGTCCACAAATCTTCAATTGTTTCAGGTGGTTGCTGTATTTTAAGTTCTGATGGAAGTAGAGCCCAAACATCTTGAGTAAAACAACATATAGTAAATAGGTGATTTGTAGTTTCTTTCGCTTCACCACAGATAATACATCTACTGCAAACATAATTCTCAAGTTGTGCAACAACAGATAGAAACACATGCAAATAGCTAGAATGAGGCGGAAATAAAGCACTCAAATTTGACAATGATATGGGAGTGCACAAACTTACTTATTGGGGATGAAATAGGAAAAAGCAGTACATCAAACTAAGGGCTGCAGAGAAAACTGATCGAGCAACATCATAGATGTATCATTAATATATCATTGATCACATGTAAGGCACATCCACAGAGGAGCAATATTTTATGTAGAAAACTCCCATAGGAGAAAAATCATAGCTAGGAAGAGAAAAATCCATTATAAAAATCTGATGATGATGAGAGTACAATCTCCCAAAATTTTGTCCTAGGTTTTGGGGTATAGATCACCCTTTCTTTCTCTCAACCTAAAGGGACCTCTCTCCATGCTTATCTAAACTTAGGAATAGCACTCTTTGCTCCCTTCTCTAAGTCTTCTCCTACCTCTGCTACAAGAGCTACTCTCTTTATCTCTAGCAAAACCCTAGAGGAACCCCCAATCTCTCCCTCTCTTCTCTTCTTTTTTCTTTTTCCCTCACACCACATATGGGAGCCAAAAATATCTCACTTTAGTTAGGAAATTCCTATGTTCTGACCACATGGGAGCCAAAATAATGTACGTAGATCTCTTCATGGGATTGCACCATGGAACACTATAAGCGAACATCACCCTTTCTTTCTCTCAACCTAAAGGGACCTCTCTCCATGCTTATCTAAACTTAGGAATAGCACTCTTTGCTCCCTTCTCTAAGTCTTCTCCTACCTCTGCTACAAGAGCTACTCTCTTTATCTCTAGCAAAACCCTAGAGGAACCCCCAATCTCTCCCTCTCTTCTCTTCTTTTTTCTTTTTCCCTCACACCACATATGGGAGCCAAAAATATCTCACTTTAGTTAGGAAATTCCTATGTTCTGACCACATGGGAGCCAAAATAATGTACGTAGATCTCTTCATGGGATTGCACCATGGAACACTATAAGCGAACATGAACTTAATCCTCTGCAAAGTGCTAGATCATATGTCATATGACCAATATAAAGTCTAGCTTCCTTATAGGGTTGGATGAAATCATCATAACAAAAATAGCCTATAGTGACGAAATTTTAGTAACACTTAGAAAAAATATTACTATTAATGATTTTAAAAAATATTGTAAAAGATATATAATATTATAGTACTTTATCAAGAGTGTTACTAAAAGTTATTATATAGTAATAGCATCTTATAATCGCTATAAGAAATTATATTCTATTGTAATGATTTTAAAATTTATTATAGAAAGTATATAATATTGTGATGGTTATTTATAGATATAACTAAAATTTATAATTTTATGATGGCATCATGTAAGAATAATATTTTTTGATTAAATAGAATCTAATTAATAATATTTATAATTCTATTATAAAATATTGATTATTTATTGGTGAAATAAATTTTACCATTTATACATCATTATATAACTAATAGTTTTTATTATTAATTATTTATGGATTATTTTTGTGATAAATTAGTTTCATTATATAACTAATTTAGATTTTTCTTTGATGATAATATTTTATCACTAAATATGTATTTAAATTTTCTAATAAAAGATATTATATATATTTAATAAAATTTAAAATTAATATAATTTCAACTATATGAGTCAAGGTAGTTTAATAATTAAATAAAAATAGTTCTTGATATAAAATCTACTATCAATATTGAATGTAATATACCATTACCAAGTAATAATCTATGATGTAATTTTTAAAAAATCTATATGAAAATAGATTTAACTAAGAATTTAATTAAGAAGAATCATGAATTATCTACTTTTAAATAAATTTAGAAAAACTTATTTATGATCATAGAATATATTAATATTATTTATATTATAATTTAAATTATAAGGTTTTAAAAAATATAAAAAATAAAATGAAGTAATTTTTTTTGTATTTTCTTCCAAAAAGAAGAGGATTGATTTTTTGTGAAAGTACATAATTATTAAAATTAAAATATCATAATATATTTGAAATAAGTATATATTATAATATAAATAAGTTTTGAATAAGTATAATAAATAAAAACTTAATATTAGAAGTTAATGTTATCATGATGGTTAAGTATTAGGTAACCATCCAATTGATCTTAGGTTTGATTACAAGATATGCACATGACTTCAATAGCATAATTTTAAATATTAAAATATTTTAATATTAATTAATTTATAAAAATATTTGATTATAAATATAATATTATTTTAAAAAATATTTGATTTTAATTATATTTATGGTGATGGTTATAATCATCACAATAAGTTATACCGGTGATTACAAACCAACTCTATAGGATTATTCAAAATCATTAATATAAACTTATTTATACCAATTATTCTCACCAAAACCACAGTCATAGCTTTTAGTGATGCCATATGTTGCCTTGGTTCACTAACTACTGGTATAAATTTTCTCAATAATTTTTTATATTTTTTACTATGATTTTGACCGTTACTATAGATATTTTTTGTTGCAGTGAATGGTATACACCCAATAATCCAATCCTACAAAGAGGGAACATCGATAATGACCCCTCACTTGGAGTCTACACTAGCCAACTCTCGATAGGTTTTATCGCATCTGGTTAACGAGGCTACTCTCCCAACCTAGATACTCTATTTGCTAGGCCAACATCAATAGACTCAACCTAGGTTCGCCGGCTACTAATAAGTCTACGTACTTTCGCTACATAGGTACTATCATCTATAGCTGAGAGAGCTTATCTACCTGCTGAAGTAGTCCATCTTCTAGTATATCACCGTTAGCAATTCATCTTGGATAATCTGCAACTAAGTTGTTGCTCCTCTTAGTCTTTGCTAGTCCATCTACTAATACATCATCTACCCCAGCCTAACTACTTGAGCCAGGCATGTGATAGACGGCTACGCAATCCATGAGGCTCAGCCTGATAAGACATGCAAAAATTGCCAAAAATTTCTTAATTCCAAAATAGATCCTTCATGCAATATAATAGTGTTAACGGAGTTATAGCATCTGAAAACTCTGACATAAAAATTTCATATTAATAATTCCATAGTAATAAGTTAAGATTAACTAAGACACTACCACCAAATTACCAAAAGGTCATACACAATTTTTTTGATACAAAACTCTAGTCCAAACAAAGAAATCAAACAAACCACAAGCTCTCGAGGATACAACCCACGATGCAATCCACACTACTCCTTGGCTTCTTAAAAGTGAGAAGAAAATACATAATGAACTAATGGTCTGGTAAGATACCTCTACAACTTTAGTTAGATTAAGCATATAATATTAAAAAATGCTTGGATAAATATAGATCACCATAAATTTGTTAAAAAATAATTTTACAAATTCAGGAAAAGAGTTCCACATTTGGCTTATATGTTCGATAACTTAATAGTTCACCTTCCAAAATGATAGAACAAAAGCTAGACTTAGTATAATTATCAAGAAAACAAATTTTCATGAAATTTTCCAGAATATTTACAGATACACCTTTTATTAGTCTTTATCACTATAACCATGATTAACCCCAAAACATGATTTAAAACTATATTTAGGATTGTGGTATAGGCTCGAAATTTTATTTAGTGATAAAGACTAGAAAGAAACTAATTTTGAAATACATATTGCGCCCATCTTCCTTGCTGTCTTCATGCTTAATCAAACCAACGTGTTCTTAAAATACATCATTGCACTTAAGTGGAATATTTCTTGCTTTATCCATATTTTAAAATTATTCATTTATATTAAGCAAACATAATATTTAGTTTGTATTTAGTTTCAAGCATGAATTTTCCATAAATAATTCCATAAATTCAATTTTGAGAACTATCTTATTGTTATTTACATAGCACCACTACAATAAAATGGTGCAATGCAGATTATTTTCTATCGATGCTTTTGGTAAGCATCGATAGGTCGTGCGGACCTGCCAATGCTTTTTAAAGGCATCATGGATTAAATTACGATTTAAAGCATTGTAAAATATAACAACAGTCAATGGCGATGCTTTTAAGAAAAGCATTAATATAATTCAAATTTCTTGATGCTTTTTAGCGATGTTAATTAACGATGCTAAAAAGCATCAGTAGATTTGCTTAATCCCCCTTCCTCTCATGCCCTAACTCTATCCACCCCTCCCACACTTCCTCCCATGTCCTAATTTTCTTCCCACCCCCGGCCCCCATCTCGATCGATTCTCCATCACTGGCACCACCCCCCCCTCGACGTGCCACCCACCCCAACGCTGTCCTCCATCCCTATAACATCCCAAACCTACAAAATAGTAAATTAAAAGCTTTGTATTCAGGTATGTGTGGAACAGTAATTTATTTATGGTATATTTGAGCATAAATTATGATTATCTGTCATTTCGAGTTCTGAAAATTTTTTAGATCTGAAATCTAGCATCTGTATGAAAAACTATATAAAATATAAATTTTTTAAAATCAAAATTAGTGGTAATTAATCCTTAGGTGTTGGTGCAAAATATTTTTTAATAAATTTTGAGATCCTTTAATCTATTCGTTTTGAGAAAAAAAGTTTTAAAAATTTTGGATTTGGAAAAAAATTGAACTAGAATCCAAATTTTGATATTTTATTCTTAAGAATTTTATTTTTTTTTTAATATTTTTATTAATTTTAAATAGAAAGTATTTTTTATTTATATTTATATTTTAAAGTTAATGAAGAGTAAAATAAATAAAGATATTAACTTATTTTCATGGGATGAGAGAGCAGCTTGAGGATATTAACAAATGGTTGAAAATTCATCCAAGTAACATCTGTGGAGCCTAAAATTAGGTGGATTCTTACTGGATTGACACCTAGCTAAGTTTTTCTAGTTTAATGCTTTTTCTAAATAAAACACCATCGGTTCTTTTGGTTGCTATCGAGTCTCCTAAGTTTATTAGAGAGGATAGAGAAGGGAAGAAAGCTGGAAAGGATCTTGTTCTCAGTCAAAATAAGGGAGGATCAGTAAAGGAATAGAAAGATTTGGTGATAAATGAGGTGAAAGAAAGAGAAAAAATGCTGAAATTGAGAAAGCAAAGAAACCTATTTGGCTGGCAACAGGATTTTATTAGTTAAGGAAAACAAAAGAGTTGGGGAAAGTGCTTTGAGTAAGCCAATAAGCTAGTGGCTATTGAAGGTGAGAGAATTTTATCTATCTATAGTGTTTTTACTGTATTTTGCTAAGTAAAAATATTATTTGAAAAGCAGGATATTCTCTTGATACTTTGTAGCTTATGTTGATTATATATATATATATATATATGGCATAAGAACCATTGAAATAAGGAATAGTTTCTAGATAGCTTTTGTATATTTCATAAGCAAGTATATGTACACATGATTTCAAAAGTATGACTTTAGTAATTTTAAACATGTTTCACAATGAACTCTTATATGGTTTAATCTCTTCAAAGTTGATTTCTATTTATGTGCCATGGGACTTATTAATGTTTGTAAGCACGAACAGACTGCTCATAGGGATGGTGTACTTATGAGATTGTATTATCCTTTTGATGATAAGGCAGGCTATTTATAAGAACTCTATGAGAGTGTGTTATTCTGATATCACTGAGATAGGCTGCTCATGGGGATGGTGTATTTATAAGATTGTGTTGTCCTTTTGATGATAAGGTAGGCTACTCATAAGGATCTTATGAGAGTGTGTTATCTTAATAAAAGCAATATTTATGAGATTGTGTTGTCCTTTTGGTGATAAGACAGGCTACTCAAAAGAAACCCTATGAAAGTGTGCTGTCCTTTGGTGATAAGGTAGGCTGCCCATCAGATTGGTCCATTCATGGGAGTGTATTGTCTTTTTGGTGATAAGGTAGGCTGTCCATAGAATCGGTCCATTTATGATAGTATGTTGCCATAGCATGGTCAAATATAAGCAGTTATTTGTATTTCAGAAAAATCTTTTATAGGAACCAGATCTAAGATTTCAGAGTTAGATCTTTAAACTTTTTCAAGATCAGACAGCGAAAGACTAAAATTAATCAAAATTAATTTTAAATATTAAAAAATATCCTAGATCTAATATTCTATTACATGATCATGGTATGTTATTAAATAAAAAATTAAACATAAGGAACAAATTAAAACATGTTGATCACATTAACATGCATATACACTATATCTAATGTAGGTATAAAGAAAATAGATCAGATCTATTACCTATGGAAGTTAGACATTCTAACTTACTGATCCAGGCTTGAGGATGATGTTGCAAGCTACACGCGTGTTTGGCCTCTAAGAGTCATCCACACGAGCCCACGAATCACGATCAGAAGTTTTGATGCAGAAAATTAGTACAGTATGCTAATACTATATTGATCCTTCTTCGATGATCGATCAGATGCCTCCATCTTCTGGATTTGGACTCTCCCAAAGAGGAGAAGGAGGAGAGGAGGTTTTAGATGTAAGACACTCCCAGAAAACTCAAAGAAGAAGGAAGGAAAGAGGTGAAAACAGCAACCCTAGAAGAAGACCCTCTTCTCCTTCTCTTTTCTCTCACTTAAACACCTAGTTTGATGTCAATGAAATCCTAACACCCAAGAACTCTCTCTCTCCCTAGTTTTCACACACCTCAAAGCTCTCTCAATGATCTATAACCTCACAAAAGATCAGCCCAAAATTCTGAAGGTTTTCAGTGCAGGGTTTCTAGCCCTATTTTCAATTTTTTTTTGAAAATTCATTAAATGGAGTGGAATATATAATTAATCTAATTAATTATTATCTACTGATCATATCAAAAAATTCTATACATAGGATCTAAATATGATATACATGCTTTGAATTTGAAAACTAAACTGATAGTAGTAAACTATTTATCATTACACTATGTGTTCAAAATATGATAACTTGCGTGAGTAGTCGATCACCATAATCTGATCATTACGAGGGAGGTCCACTTGTCATGATGTAGCCACACAGTATGTCTGGCCTCCTCCGTGAATCAACCACATGAGGCTTCTGATCTCGATCGGCTCGTCCTAAGTGCTAGCTCGACGTCCGAAAACTTTGATAGCTAATTTCGATCAAACTCCTTTGATCTTCGATTATGGACTCTTTGGACACTTCAAATTGCTAGTAGATGTAGTAGAGAGGTAGAGGAGGTTCTACCTAAAATTTGGTGGGCTCATAACACTCGTGGCTCATACAAACTCTTGCCAAACCCTAGGAAAAAATCCTAGAATAAGCACACACCCGAAATCCTGCGCCTCACTATTGTTTTTCTCTCTCTAGAAATAATTTTTGTATTTTTCTTTCACACAAGGGGGGATCATGGAACTGGGTTTCTCATTCAGAAAATTTTTGCATGCCCCAAGGAAGACTCCATTTATTTTAATGCAAAATCAAGTTTTCAACACATAGAGGAGATAAGAATGCATGGTTGGTTGTCTATTTGAATTCAAACTCATTTTGAATTCAAATGGTAACCAACCCCCTCTTAACCACCTAGGGCATGAGAAAGCTAGAAGCATGCCCTCTTTGTGCATGAATTCCCTTATGAGAATCTCATTCTCGTTGAGATTAAAATGGGTGCACAAAGGAGAGGTGGTGCATGGATAAGAATGGCTTGGTTTCATTTAAATTTGAATCCTATTCAAATTAAAATAGTTAACCACTACTCTTATCCATTTGGGGCATTGAGAAGGTGGGTGTGAGACCTCTTTGTGCATGGGAAAAACATATGAGAACATTTTCTCATGAATTTAAAAGGGCGCAGAAACAAAGGATGAGGTGGCGAGTAGACTAGTCAAAGTAGCCTAGATGAAACCTTATCCAATTGAACCCATTCCAATCCAAATTGGTCAAGCCCAATTAGATCAGATTAAACTCAACATATTTAGGCTTAATTAGACTCAATTAAATTTTAATAAAATTAGAAATTGATTAAGCCTAATCTCTGATCAATCAGAGATCAAACCTCCTCGGCAATTAGGTCATCTCATAACCTAATCGGGTCAAACCCAACTGAATCCAATTCAATTGGACTTGAACCAAAACTAATTACTCAATCAAATTGAGTTAATTAAAAATTAAATCACTAATTAAATCTCTCATGAATACAAAGTCCAAATTTGATGGGTATTTGGGTAACAGAGTCCATCGATATGAAATCTTGATCGAAGAATCCCAAACCAGTGGGACTCTTGACTTCGGTGTCCGAAATGAGTGGAACTCATGATCATAAAGTCCCAGATAGGTAGGACTCAGAGTTTTAGCCCAGTAGGACTCTTGGTTGAAGAGTCTCAGTCCAGTGGGACTCTTGACCAAAGTGTCTCAGTTCGGTAGGACTCTTCATCAGCCATCAGATCAGGTAGGAACCTCTAATGTATGTGACTCCGCAAGATCGAACCTAAGCTGGTAGCATAGAAATTAATTTTTTTACTAATCAAAGTGACCATTTAGCAATGGTATCCGATGTCTGGATAGGTTGAATAGTCGCAATCACAACATTCAGAACCTACGCAAATATGGTTATCGTATAATTCATTCCTTTGACCTCTATGTATAGAATGATTCAGGGTTAACCCGTCAACCCTAAAATATGTCCAAATCATGTCTTAAAGTAATTAGTCCCATAACTCCTCACTAGAACTATCCTGGCTAAGATTTTTACTAAATTGAAATACAATTGAATACAGCTCTTGAACCGTGTAGTAAATCCTATCTTGACTCACACACCAACTTTTCAAGTACTTAACTATGCCCAAAAATCTTTCATCATTGAAATAGAAATTCAGATAGTCTGGTACCAAAGCATAGTGAGTTACTTGAAAGTCACTGTGATGATCTCAGATCAAAGGGACACTTATACCCATATTCCATCGGAGCAAATTTTGACAGTAGAAAAGCTTCAGAGTTGGTCATGTTCAGTGTAGATATACCTCTACATCTCACCTGCATGCTATACTAGTATCTCCACACTTCTTGGTTAAGAGGATAACCAATCCATATGACATACAACGACCTACACTCGATAATCATTATCGTCCTTAGCAACAACGTATTATTTGATCGTGAAGAGGTTTAAGAACTAAATGACAAATCCTTCTTTATCGATTCTAAATAGTCCTAAGAACTTCACCACAACATAGGAGTTTATTAGAAGATGATAGAATTTATGATGAAAAAATATCAAAATTATTTTTATTTTTTATAATTTAAATATAAATACAAAAATTAGCACAACCATCAATAAGCTGATGATTGGCTTTGGGATACTATTCCTAACAATCTTCCATTTGGACTAAAGCCAATCGATACAGTATCTAATACCCATCTTCGACTTGAAGTCGTCGAACTTCTTTACCATAATAGCTTTAGTTAATGGATCGGTCAGGTTCTTCTTTCTATCGATCTTCTAAAGATCGATGTTACCTCGATCCATGATCTTTCGAATAAGATTGTAGCGGCGCAGAATATATTTCATCTACTGGTGTGCCTTGGATTCCTTCGCTCGAGCAATGGCTTTAGAGCTGTCGCAGTAGAGCAGAACTAGACCATTAAGGAAGGGTGCCACTCCGAGCTCGGTGATGAATTTTCTTAGTCACACCATTTTTTTAGTAGCATCTGATGCAACAACATACTCTGCCTCACACGTTGAGTCGGCCATAGTGTGCTGCTTAGAACTCTTCCAGCAGACAGCTCCATCATTAAGGAAAAATACATATCCCAACACACTTTTCATGTCATCATGATCAGACTAAAAATTAAAGTCTATAAATCCTACAACTCTCAAGTCAGACTCACCATAAACAAGCCACTGGTCCTTTATATTTTTCAAATACTTCAGGATAATTTTAACAACCTTCCAATGATTTTCTTCTGGATCAGATTGGTATCTAGTCACTATTTCTAGTGAGTTTGCCACATCTGATCGTGTACATATCATGGCATACATGATAGAATCCACTATCAAAGCATATGGAATTCTATTCATACTCTCTCTCTCTTGAGGTGTTGTCGAACAATCCATCTTTGAGAGAAAAATTTTGATAGAAAACATGCAGGGTTTCATGCATAGATTTCAAAATTTTTTTGAAATAAAGAGTAGCGAAAGACATAGATTAAACTATTTAATCTACAAATGCATATAATCAAATTATAAAATCTTACATGAAGGATCTATAACATGTTATAATACAAATATAAATCTAAAATTAAATTAGTCATGAGTAGTATTGATCACATCAATACCTAGACCTAGAACAATTCTAGATCTAATCCTAGATCACATCTAGGTCACCAAGAGATTAGATCTCTTATCTTTGCACGGGTCGAAAACTCTACGGTTGAATCCGTTGTTATCTTTGGAGCTGCACATGCATCCGACCTCTATAGGTGATCCACACGAACCTACAACATAGATCAGAGATTCATCGAACGAAGATCCACTCGAAGTGCTAGCTTCTCGTGGATCCCTCATGATCGTTAATCAAATACATGTTCTTTGGATCTCTTGGACAATCCAAGAGATAAAGAACATGAGGAGGAATGAGGAAGGAATCCAACCCTTAGATCTTTCCTAAAACATAAATAAAAAAGAGATAAAAAAAATCTAGGAGAAGACAAATCTTCTCCTTTAGGACATCAATAGTTGATGTCCTGAAAACACCTCTATGCTAGGATCAGAGGAAACCTTATCCTTTAGATTTTTTTCTAATTTTCTAGATATCACACCCTCAAATTTTTCTCATAAAAATCTCATAAATAAAATTGAGAAGAAAGGCTCTCAAGAAAACCCTAAGAGAAGACCTTCTTCTCTTCTTCTTCTCGCATCAGGACATGATCAGATCATGTCCAAAAATGATCACCATGCCCCAACACCTTAGAGCATAGATCCCATGCCCTCTTCCTCTCTCTCTCTTTGAACTTTATCATATAAAAATCACATAAAATAATGAAGAAGAAGATACTTAAAAGAAAACAAAGAGAAGATAATCTTCTTTTACCTTTGCGCCTTCATGACATCAACGATTGATGTCCAATGAAGATCTTTTCTCTAAGGATCTTGGCACCATCTTTCCTCAAGCCCTTCCTCTCTCTCTCTCTCTCAAATTTTTATCATATAAAAATCATAAAAAAATAGAAAGAGAGAAACATAAAAGAAAATTATAAGAGTAGACAATCTTCTCTTACCTTGTCTCTTCAAGACATCAACATTTTATGTCTTAGTTGAGGGCTCTTCTCCAAGAATATTGATACCAAAAGTCCTCCACGCCTTCTCCTTCTTATCCTCTAATTTTTCATAATTTTTTTAGAATTTTTCATATCCTAAAACCATCTCATAAGAGGCGTCCACCTTTTATTGCAAGACTAGGTCAAAACCTAGTCAAAGGAGGACTTCTATGGGGTGTCCAACTCTTGGATGCCCCTCTCACTTATTTTTTTATGTAACCACTGATACTCACATACAAAACCAAGAGAAAAAGGGCCGAATAAGATAGAGGTGTGTGGGTAGAGTTGGCACACAAGGGAGAAAGGAGTTTGGATCAAAGAAAACTCTTCCAAGTAGGCAACAATTTCTAAGTTCCTTCTAATTTTGACCAAATCAAATTTAAATCTAATTCCTAAGATAATGGGATGTGGAAAATCATTTCTTAGGCATGAAAAATCTAGAATTAAAATATGGTGTGGGCTTTCTTAGGTGCAAGTGAAAGAGAGAGAGTCCCAGTCCAACTGGGACTCCTCTTATTTGACTAGGTCAAAATTATTTTAAATCTAATTTAAATTTTATTTAAATTAGATTAAATACAATCTAATTAAGAGTAATTTTAGTTCAACTAGAAGTCTAATTAAATTAGATTAAATCAAGATTTAAATCTTATTTAAATTCTAAGTCAATCAGGTGCACCCAAGTTCTAGTCAAACAAGAAATTGTTCTTTTCTTACAATTGACTTATCCAATAAACCAATTAGACTTAATCTAATTAAATTCAAACTAATTCTAGTTGAATATAATTTAATTAGACTTGATGTCAGTCTGATTGCTTAATCAAATTGAGCCAATTAGCAATTCAATTGCTAATCGATCCTCTTGCAATACTTGCATTAGGTCAAACATCAATCATATTAAATGTTTGACCTCGAAATGATTCTCAATCATCGATTAACTATTCGATCAGGTTATAAGCTCTAATGTGTATAATTCCATAGGTTCAAACCTAAGTCAATAGTATAGGAACCAATTTTTGTACCAATCAAAATTACCATCAAGCAATGATTTTCGACGTTCGGATAGGTCGAATGTATGCAAAGCAACATTCTTAGAACCCTAGCCCATGGTTATCGTATAATTCATCCTTATGATCAATAATTCTCAAGACGACTTTGAGTATACTATCAAACACTCATATAAGTCATCTCTATTGTATCTCAAAATTTTGCAAATCCTGTGACACCTCACGAGAATTACCCAGGCCTAAGTTTTGCTAAATTGAATCACAGCAAGACATTCTCTTCCTGAAGTTAATCAGGAGTGGTCAATCCCATCTTGACTCACACACCGACTCTACAAGTACTTGACTATACACGAAAATCTTCCATCACCTATATTAGAAATATAGATAGTCCAACACCAAAATACAGTGAGTTGCTCGCAAGTCACCATGGCGATCTTAAGTCGGAGGGACACTTATACCCATTAGCTTTAGCTAGCAATTCTTGATAGTAGAGTGCTACATTGATTATGTTTAGTGTAGATGTACTCCTACATCTCACCTAGATGCCATACCAGTATCTCCACCCCACTTGATTATGAGGACAACCAATGCATATGGCATACAGCGACTTATACTCGATAAGTTATCATCCGTGTCAATAACTTATCATTTAGTCATGGACAATTTAAGAATCATCCAATAAATCCTTCTTTATCAATTGATTGTGGTTCTAAGGACTTATCATAATTTAGGAGTTCATTTAAGAAAGATAGAACTTTTATGATGAAACAGCCAAATTACTATTATTATTAGATAATTCATATACTAATTTCAATCACTACTACTTAGATGATTGACTTTAGGACACATTTTCCAATAACTTCCACTTAGACTAAAGCCAATCAGAATGATATCAAATATCCTATCTTCTACTTAAGTTTATAGAACTCCTTAGTTTTGAGGTCTTAGCAAATGGATCGGTTAAGTTCTCATTTTACATCGATCTTCTAAAGATCGACGTCACCCAGATCAAATATCTAAGATGAAAATGATGCAGAATATGTTGATCCTTCGGTTCTTTAGTTTGAGCTATGGCTCCAGTGCTACGATAGGACTGGACCATGGGTGGAGGGTACCACTCCCAACTTGCTAATAAACCTTAATAACTATACAACTTACATGGTAGCATCATATGCCATGATGTACCCTACATCAGTAACTAAATAGACTAAAGTATTATACTTGGAACCTTTCCAGCAGATTGCTCTACAATTAGGGTTTGAGTCGATATTCTCTTGTTATCATCTTGTTCTGACTGAAATCAAAACATCTATATATTTTAAGTCAGTACTTTCATATTTGAGTCACTGGACCTTAGTATTTCTCAAATACTTAGGGATTGTCTATATAATCCTCCAGTGGCTCTTACTTGGATCAGACTAGTATATGCTTACTACCTCTAGTAAGTATACCATGTCTAATCTCATATATGGATAAATAAGATGACAGCTAAATCTTTATTCCTTGTAATGTTGGAATGCTATTCCGAATTAAAAAAATTTCATCCTCAAATATCATAAGTAATAACACTACAAAATATTTTGCCTAATAATAAAAGCAGAATTTGTCTTTGTTCATAACTAAGATATACATTCAGAACGTATGTTCAAACTCTGAGATGATACTTAGACAGATTTTATAGGTCCTTACCTTCTCATCTACGCTACTTTGATCCTATTAAAAATCTATTCACATCTAATGGATTTTATCCCTTTAGGTGATCAACTAGTGTCCATACACTATTGTTTTTCATAGACTTCAATTTGGATCATATGGCTCTAAGCCACTTCTCAGAATCAGACCACTGTACTGTATCCTTATAGGTGATCGGATCCTTGTTGTTCTCACCGAACTCAACATGATCGCCATCCTGGACTTAGACACTAAAGTATCTATCCGGCTAACGTGGTACTCTATCGGATCTTCTTAAAGGTGACACTTTAATGGGATCCGAATTTGATCTAATCAAATCTGGTTTTATAGGTTTATGAGATAACGTCGGTTCTTTTCTATCAGTCAAATTTTTGTAAGTTCAACTTGATAGGCATCATTTTCTTTTCTAAGGAACTTCTTTCCAAAAGGAATGCCTTACTGCTGATGAACATCTTATGTTCTTTAGTATAGTAGAATTAATAACCCTTAAACACTTATTGGACCAGGATCTAAGTTTATTTGTGTGCAAATATACGAGATAGGCTGATCAACTCCAAACCTAAAAGTGAGAGAGTCTAGGTCTACACCTGATCCATATCCCATATGGAGTCAATGCAATAGATTAACTTGGTATAAATTTTCAGAAAAAAAAAAATAATCACAAGAGCACAACCTTGCAATAGGTAGATAAGTATACCCTATTATGGATTAAACCATGTCTAATAAAGTTTAATTTCTTCTTTTAGATACACTATATTTCGAAAAAGAATCCACTAAGAAAGAATCCTATTCTCTCCTAGATATGTCACAAACTCACTGGATAAGTATGTGCCTCCTCGATCTGATCGAAGAGTTTTAATACCTTATCCAATTTTTTTTTTTTTCATTATTTAATCATTTGAATATTTCAAATGATTCATCCCAAACATACCCATGCCTAGATAGATCGTCTGTAATAAAATATTAATATCTTTCTTTGGCACTTAAGTTCAAGGTCCACATATATCACTATGTATGAGACTTAGAACGTTATCGGCTCCTTCATCTTTTTCAGTAAAAGGTGACTCTGTCATCTTTCTAAGAAGACAAGATTCACAGGCTATTAATGATTCACAATCATTGATATCGAGGTTTCTCTCTCAAGCTAACCCATTTATCCTATTCTTGTCAATATGACTAAGCCTGTAATGCCAAACATAGACATCTATGACATAATCTAACTAGGGTGTGTACATTCCACTTACCTTAAGTCCTTGCAATGAATTACATAAGACCATTGGTATCTAATATCCAAGTAGTAGAATTGCATATAGAGAAGTTTTAAAGTGTTATTATATAACGTCTTTAATGAGCAACTTTTGCACCTTTCTCTTGTTCAACCTGTTGTGGTCAAGGGAAGCAAGACAAATCTTCTTCCTATGACTCTATTTCAGACATTAGAAGTACTATGCCTGATCTAGATTAATCTTAGACTAATTATTTTGACTGAGCTTAAAAATTTCAATATGAACCCATTCGTACTGCTGAACCAATATTCAACTTTCAATACTGATTATCAAAGTTGGGTCCATAAGTCTTCATTATCTAATAGTGATAGGAGCAATTAGGATTTAGCCTTAATAGAGAACAATGATCTATTGTATATGAATCATTTTAAGCCTAAAAACTTAGACTTTAGTCTAAAGATTCTCCCACTATTTTATTCAAACTGGTAGCCTCTACATCCAATTCAAGGAATTACTTTAATTCCCTAGTAGGTACTAGAATCCACATAGACTGCACACGAGCCCAACTTTGGTTGGCCCACCCATGTACATCTAAAGGTAGGTTCATAATCAATTATTTCTTCAAATAATTTTTAGTAATTTTAATTTTGCCTCAGGCCCTGATCAGTTGACTTTGGCCTTCTCAGAAAAGGGTCTAGTTAGGTCCAACCATTAACATGACCATACTTGGCGCATCCAACCAATGAATGATCAGGTCCAACTTTGGTTGGCCAACCCAACCATCATTAGAGAGATACATTCAAGTTGTCATATAATGGATGATAATTTCATTAGTCAACAAACACCAGGCCTTTGGGCCTTCAATGATTATTGAGTTAATGGACCCATTATCAAACACCTTAATGGGAGGCTATGACTCTGTTATCCCTATAACTTTATCATTTTAAGAACCTAATAATTTTAGAAAATTTAAATTATTAGTGATTTAAGAATAGAAAGGACATGGACCAATTTGCTCTTACTGACTTCATCAAGTCAAGTCCTCTCACTGACTTTAGAAGTCACTGATGAGAACTAGGATCAATTACGGTCCATGGGCACCTAAATCAGTCTCACTGATTTTCTATGTGACATGGGTTAGAATGAATCAATGAGCAACCTAATCAAAAACTTGATTAACCACATTGGCCAGGTAAGTGAGATTGGTGGAAAGGTCTGCCAAGGCTTGTCTTAGACACCATCAGAAATGGTCAGGTAAGTAGGCTGCCAATTAAAAACCATCGGTCTGGGATGCCAGACTTTTCTTAGATACTAATTGCTTTGTCAGTTTTGATTTGGTCTGCCTAAAGACTCAGGATCGACCATTGAGCCATGATCAGCATCCATTTGTTAGATGTATAGATTTTGATCAACTACAACTATTGAAGTGATCTATAGAAATGACCTAATCCTAATTAACTATTAATTAGGTTTGATTAATTTCTTAACTATGTCCATATTTAATCTAATCCTAGGTCTAACCCAGTTAAGAACCTGATCAAAGCTAACCCATTTTCCTTCAACCCATATTTTATGAAATTATCTTAGGATCTTCAAATCACAAACCTAGATCCTAAATAATTACTTAATTCTCAATTAAGTTCAAGTCTTATGGGTTTAGGTTTATGAAGTCTCAGAACTAGTTACTGATTTTATTGTTTGAAACATTTTCAAATAGTTTGAATCATATTCAATATATAGTTTTAGATCTGATTTATTTCATTATTTAAATCATATCCTAAGATTTCAAATCTAGGGTTTTGTAGAATGTAAGTTTGTGATTTAATTTCTATAAAATAATTATGTCATACATATACATTCTAGATTCAAAATAAAAATTACATATCAATATATGCAATAAGAGGATTAGATCTAAACATAAAACACATCATGCAGATCATATAATAAACCATTTAAAATTAGATTTAAAATTTAAAAATAAATCATAAATCACTTTAGATCTCATTTAATATATTTATGATTTAACTTTCTTGGATCAGTACATACTAGGACAATCTTTCCACTATAAGGGGTAAACCTTACAGTAGGACAACTTTATGGCAGTACGTGCAATCCTGATATTATTTAGATCTAATCTAAATAATCTAAAATATATCTAATATCTATTAAATTTTAGATTTAAATCAAAAAATTAAATCATAAATTTTCTTAGATCTAATCTAAATAATTCATGATTTTGATTTAGATTAGCACATACTAGGATAACCTTTTCATTATAAGGGGTTAACTTTACAACAGGACAACCTTATGACAGTATGTGCGATCTTTAATTAATTTTAATTTTTAGATTTAATCAAAAGCATACATAAATATATTATAATAGAACCTAGATACTCTGATACCACTGATAGAAAACATGTAGGGTTTCATGCATAGATTTTAATTTTTTTTTCAAAATAAAAAGCAGCGAAAGACATAGATTAAACTATTTAATCTAAAAATGCATATAATCAAATTACAAAACCCTACATCAATGATCTATAACATGTTATGATGCAAATATAAATCTAAAATTAAATTAATCATGAGTAGTATTGATCACATCGATACCTAGATCTAGAATAATTCTAGATCTAATCCTAGATCGCATCTAGGTCACCAAGAGATCAGATCTCTTACCTTTGCATGGGTCAAAAACTCCGTAGTTCAATCCGTTGTTATCTTTGAAGCCACACATGCATTTGACCTCTACAGATGATCCACATGAATCTGCAACACAGATCGAAGATTCATCGAATGAAGATCCGCTCGAAGTGCTAGCTTCTCGTGGATCCCTCCTAATGGTTAATCAAATACATGTTCTTTAGATCTCTTGGACAATCCAAGAGATGAAGAACATGAGGAGGAATGAGAGAGGAATCCAACCCTTGGATCTCCTATAAAATATAAACAAAAAGATATATAAAAAAAACCTAGGAGAAGAAAAATCTTCTCCTTCAGGACATCAACAGTTGATGTCCTGAAAACAACTCTATGCTAGGATCAGAGGAGACTTTCTTCTCTAAATATTTTTTTAATTTTCTAGATATCACACCCTTAGATTTTTCTCATAAAAATCTCATAAACAAAATTAAGAAGAAGGGCTCTCAAGGAAACCCTAAGAGAAGACCTTCTCTTCTACTTTTCGCATCAGGACATGATCAGATTACGCCCAAAAATGATCACCATGCCCCAACACCTTGGAGCACAGATCCCACACCCTCTTCCTCTCTCTCTCTGATCTTTATCATAAAAAAATTATATAAAATAATGAAGAAGAAGATACTCAGAAGAAAATAAAGAAAAGATAATCTTCTCTTACCTTTGTGCCTTCATGACATCAATGATTGATGTCCAAATGAAGATCTTTTCTCTAAGAATCTTGGCACCATCTTTCCTCAACCCCTTCCTCTCTCTCTCTCTCTCAAATTTTTATCATATAAAAATCATAAATAAAATAGAAAGAGAGAAACATAAAAGAAAAATATAAGAGAAGACTATCTTCTCTTTCCTTGTCTCTTCAAGATATCAACCTTTTATGTCTTAATTGAGGACTCTTCTCCAAGAATCTTGGCACCACAAATCCTCTATGCCTTCTCCTCTAATTTTTTATGATTTTTCTAGAATTTTTTATGTCCTAAAACCATCTCATAAGAGGCGTCCACCTTTTATCGCTAGACTAGGTCAAAACCTAGTCAAAGGAGGACTTCTATGGGGTGTCCAACTCTTGGATGCCCATCCCACTTATTTTTTTGTGTAACCACTGATTCTCACACACAAAACCAAGGGAAAAAGGGCTGAATAAGATAGAGGGGCATGGGTAGAGTTGGCGCATAAGGGAGGGAGGAGTTTGGGTCAAAGAAGACTTCCAAGTAGGAAACAATTTCCAACTTCCTTCTAATTTTGATCAAATCAAATTTAAATCTAATTCCTGAGATAATGGGGTGTGAAAAATTATTTCTTAGGTATGGAAATCATAGAAAAATCTAGAATTAAAATATGGTGTGAACTTTCTTAGGCGTAAGTGAAAGAGAGAGAGTCTTAGTCCAACTGGGACTCCTTTTATTTGACTAGGTCAAAATTATTTTAAATTTAATTTAAATCTTATTTAAACTAGATTAAATATAACCTAATTAAGGATGATCCTAGTCTAACTAGATGCCTAATTAAATTAGATTAAATCAAGATTTAAATTTAATTTAAATCCTAAGTCAATCAGGTGCACTCAAGTTCTAGTCAAATAAGGAATTGTTCTTTCCTTGCAATTGACTTATCCAATAAATCAATTAGACTTAATCTAATTAAATCCAAACTAATTATAATTAAATTTAATTTAATTAGACTTGATCTCAATCTGATTGCTCAATCAAATTGAGTCAATTAATAATTCAATTGCTAATCGATCCTCCTGCAATACTTGCATTAGGTCAAACATCAATCGCATTGAATATTTGACCTCAAAATGATTCTCAATCATCGATTAACCATCCGATCAGATTACAAACTCTAATGTGTGTAACCACATAGGTTTGAATCTAAGTCAGTAGTTTAGGAATCAATTTTTGTATCAATCAAAATTACCATCTAGCAATGGTTCCCAATGTCCGGATAGGTCGAATGTATGCAAAGCAACATTCTTAGAACCCTAGCCCATGGTTACCTGATAATTCATCCCTATGACCAATAATGCATAAGACAACTTTGAGCATGATGTCAAACACTAATACAAGTCATCTCTATTATGTTTCAAAATTTTGTAAATCCTATGACACCTCATGAGGATTACCCAGGCCTAGATTTTGCTAAATTAAAATACAGTGAGACATTCTCTTTCTGAAGTTAATCAGGAGTGGTCAATCCCATCTTGACTCACACATCGACTCTATAAGTACTTGACTGTATCCAAAAATTTTCCATCACCTATATTAGAAATACAGGCAGTCTAGCACCAAAGTACAGTGAGTTGCTTGCAAGTCACCATGGCGATCTCAGATCAGAGGGACACTTATATCCATTGACCTTAGCTAGCTATTCTTGATAGTAAAGTGCTACATTGGTCATGTTCAGCATAGATGTACCCCTATATCTCACTTGGATGCCATACCAGTGTCTCCACACCACTTGGTTACGAGAACAACCAACGCATATGGTATACAACAACCTACGCTCGATAAGTTATCATCCTTGTTAATAACTTATCATTTGATCGTGAATAATTTAAGAACAATTTGATAAATTTTTTTTTATCGATTGATTGTGGTTCTAAAAATTTTATCATAATTTAGGAGTTTATTTAAGAAAGATAGAATTTTTATGATGAAACAACCAAATTACTATTATTATTAGATAATTCATATACTAATTTCAATCATCTACTACTTAGATGATTGGCTTTAGGATATATTTTTCAATAAATTTTATGACCTATCGGTAGATAGCCTTTCTTAGAATTCTCCATGTTGAACCATTTCAGCATGGTATCAATGTATATGGACTAAGATAACCCAAGCAATCTCTTAGATCTATCTTTATAGATCTTCATTCCTAGGATGTAGGAAGCTTCTCTTAGATCCTTCATGAAGAACTGTGACGACAGCTAGATCTTTATTCCTTATAATGCAGGGATATTACTTCCGATTAAAAGAATATCATCCACATACAATACTAGAAATACAATCACTGGACTATTAGCCCACTTGTATATGCAGAGCTCTTCTTCATTCTTAATGAAGTCATATGTCTTGATCATCCTATCAAAACATATATTCCAACTTCGAGATGCCTGCTTCAGTCCATAAATGGACCTTTGAAGCTTGCATACCTTAGACTCATCTATGGATGTAAATCCTTCAGGTTGTATCATATACACCTCTTTGTCCAGCTCTCCATTTAGAAAAGCTATTTTCACATCCATCTGCCAGATTTCATAGTCCAGATAGGCAGTTATCACAAGCATAATTTGAATGAACTTAAGCATTGCCACAGGAGAAAATGTCTTATCATAGTCTATACCATAACGTTAACGATATTTATAGATCTTCACCTTTCCATCTGTACCCCTTTTCCTCTTGAAGACCCACTTACACCCTATGGATTTATCCCTTCGGATGGATCAATGAATGTCCATACATCGTTGACCTTCATGGACTCTATTTCAAATTTTATGACCTCAAGCCATTTTTATTCGGATCCTCATCATTCTCATCAAGTTCGACATGATCATCATCCCGGATCAAGAAATCATAGTATCTGTCCGATCGATATGATGCTCTATCAGACCACCTTAAGGATGCAGGTTCAATGGGCTCTGGATATGATCTTATCAAATCCGATTCAGGTTCAGTAATTTGTGTCAATTTTTTCACCTACCAAACTTTCTCAAGTTCGACCTTAGAGGCATTAGTCCCTTCACAAAGAAACTCTTTTTCCAAAAAGATTACCTTAAGGCTGACAAACATCTTTTGCTAATCACCTTGGTAGAAGTAATATCCTTTGGTCTCTTTTGGGTATCCTATAAAATAACATTTGTCAGACCTAGGTCTAAGTTTGTCCATTATTAAAAATTTGACATATGCTGGACATCCCCAAATTTTAAGGTATGAGAGTATTGGCTTACGTCCTGTCCATATCTAATATGGTGTTTTGAAAATAGACTTACTCGAAATCCTATTTAAAATGTAACAAGTCAACTTGAGCGCATATCCCTATAAGAAGATTGGCAGATTGGTAAACCTCATCATAGATCGAACCATGTCCAATAGGATTTGATTTCTTCTTTCAGATACACTATTATATTGTGGTGATCTTTGCATATCCCCATAAGAAGATTGGCAGATGCAATATGGCCAATCAGTTCATGATCATTGCTTGTCAATGATCAAGAAACTAGAGGAGCTTGAGAAGCTTGGCATGTCCATGGATAAAGACTTATAGATTGATCTAATTTTGCAGTCCTTAACTAATTTATATAGATAGTTCATAGTAAACTTCTATATGAATAAGATCTAGTGCACCTTGGCTGAGCTTATGAATATGCTAGTCATTATTGAGGGCATTTTGAAGAGTTCAAAGGCTCAGTACTTGTTATGGAGTAGACTTCTTCCAAGAGAAAGTCTTCTGGGAAGTAAAAAAGTTCGTGAAGAAATAGAAGGTTGAGGGAAAGGAGGAGAAGAAAGAGAAATCGAAGAAGAAGGCTATGGAGAAGGAAAAATATTTTCACTATAACTCCGATGGCCAATGGAAGCAGAACTGTCCTGCTTACTTGGCAACTCTAAAGAATAAGAGGGAAGGAGGATCTTTTGAAGGTATTTTCATCATTGAAATGAATCTGATAATTTTTTCTATATCTAGTTGGGTGCTTGACTCTGGATCTAGTGCTCATTTATGTACTTCTTTGTAGGATCTTGAGGATAGCAAAAGGCTGAGGGACGGCAAAATGATCCAACATGTTGAAAATAGAGCAAAGGTTGCTACTGTGACCGTGGAAACGTATGCTCTGCGACTATCATCTGGGAGCATTTTAGTACTTAGGAACTATTATTTTGTACCTACTGTGAGCGAAAACTTAATTTCTATCTTCTACTTGATGCAGGAAGATTATGTAATTAGTTTTTATAAGGACCACTATAATATTTATTTTGAAAATAATAAAGTTGGTAGTGGTTTTCTTATTAACAGTCTCTTTCAGTTACATGTTGATGCTTTTATGAATTATGTCGAGCAAAGTATGAATGCCACAGGATCTAAAGAACCTAGAGATAGTATAAATAAAAAGTACACATGCCACCTAAGGCTAGGTTACATTAGAGAAGAAAGGATTAATAGGTTAGAGAAAATCAGGCTATTAAGTCTGTTGACTTTCGAATCATATCCAATCTGTGAATCATGCCTTCAAGAAAAAATGACCAAGTTATCCTTTGTGGGACATGGGGAAAGGACCATAGAGTTACTTACTTTGGTGCATTTAGATGTTTGCAGCCCATTTAAGTACCGACTAGAGGT
Source organism: Cocos nucifera (assembly GCA_006176705.1). Taxonomy (NCBI): domain Eukaryota; kingdom Viridiplantae; phylum Streptophyta; class Magnoliopsida; order Arecales; family Arecaceae; genus Cocos; species Cocos nucifera. The sequence goes on along the minus strand of QRFJ01005989.1, from coordinate 57,791 downwards.
GGTTTTATCTACTTTATTATTTTTATTGATGATTTTTCTTAGTATAGGTATGTGTACTTTATGCATCACAAGTCTGAGTTCTTTAAAAAATTGAAAGAAATTAGATATGAAGTGAAAAAATAGACTAGAAAATTCATTAAGATTCTTCGATCAGATCGAGGAGGTGAATACCTTAGTAGAAAATTTTTGGACTATCTTAAGAAATATGACATAGTCTCACAGTGGACTCCACCTGGAACGTCTCAACTCAACAAAATTTTAGAATGAAAAAATCGGACCTTATTAGATATGGTCCATTCCATGATGAGCTTCACAGATCTTTCTATTTTTTTGGAGGGATATAGTCTTTTAACAGTAATTTACTTATTGAATAGGATTTCTTCTAAAATCTTTCCTACCACACCATATGAGATGTGGCATGGTAAGAAATCGAGTCTAAGTCATCTCAAGATTTAGGGTTATTTGGCCTATGTCAAAAGATAACAGACAGACAAGTTAGAATCTAAATTTCATAGAGCTTGTTTTATTGAATATCCTAAAGAGTCATTAGGATATTATTTCTATCTTTTAGAAGATTATAATGTGATTGTGAGTTGACATGTTGTATTTATTGAGAAATAGATCATTGAAGATAGAGGCAAGGAAAGATAGATCAGGCTCGAAGAGAAAGTCTTTGAAGAGCAAAGAGTCCTGGAACATGAGGAATCAGAGCCAATCCATACACTTCTTTCTCCACCTCGTAAGTTTAGTAGGATTTTTTGTCTTCCTAGGAGGTACTTAGATTTTATTTCAGAGGATGTAGGAAAAATGTTCTTCACTAAAAATGGGTACATGGAGATGATCCCAAAATCTATACTGAGATGATATCAGATACCGACTCCAAGAAATTATTAGAGAAAATAAAGTCAAAAATTGACTCAATGCACTCGAACAAAATTGAGACCTTGGTAGATCAACCTCATGGTATTGTACCTATTGGATGTAAATAGATCTTCAAGAGAAAGATTGGTGTGAATGAGAATATAGAGACATTCAAAGCTAAGCTTGTGGTGAAAAAGTATAGTCAGCATGACGATATTGACTATTAGGATACGTTCTCACCAATGGCCATGCTTAAATCTATCCATACACTACTTGCCATTGTAGCATATTTTGATTATGAAATATGGCAAATGGATGTGAAAGCAGCATTCCTGAATGAATATCTTAAGAAAGATATCTATATGGAACGGCCACTTAGTTTTACCTCTAGTGATAGTGATCACAAAGTTTGCAAGCTACAAAGATCCGTTTATGGACTAAAGCAAGCATCTCAAAATTAGAATGCTTATTTCAATGATGTAATTAAATCATTTGATTTCATCAAGAATGAGAAGGAGCTGTGTGTTTTTCAAAAAGATCAGTAGGAGCGCTGTTATCTTCCTCATATTGTATGTAGATAACATCCTTCTAATTGAAAATGATATTTTCATGTTGATTTTGTCAAAATTTGGTTGTCTAATGAGTTTTCTATGAAAGACCTAGGTGAGGCATCCTTTATTTTGGGGATCCAGGTCTATAGAGATAGATCTAGGAGGATGCTAGGCTTATCATAGAATATGTACATTGAGAAGGTGCTAAAAAAGTTCAGCATGGAAAACTCTAAGAAGGGTCTTATATCCTTTAGACATAATATTTATCTCTCTAAGAAAATGTGCCCCAACATACTAGAAGAGATTGAACATATGAGCAAGATCCCTTATGCTTCGACAATAGGGAGTCTCATGTATGCCATGTTTTGGACATGACTTGATATCGTCCATGCTGTGAGTGTCACGAAGAGCACTGGACTTCTATGAAATATATCCTTAAGTACTTAAGAAGGACTAAGGATATATTTTTGATCTTTGATAATTATTAAGGATAAAATAACCCATGCCGAAGTCCACCACCTGTATGCCAGACGACCTCCTAAAAAATGGATAATTTTCATCCAATCACTGCAAAGCCTGATGATAACATGATGAACTTCGATTGGCCGAACTAGAATAGAGCAACCAAGCTATCTCGTGACAAGCATGTTTTGTCAGTCCTATGCTAGAGATCCTTATAGGTAGAATTCTCGATCAACCGAACTCTTTTTCTAGGCAAATCCTACTTAAGCGAGTTCTTCAGTCAAGCTCTCCTTCATAAGTAGTAGCAGATATTGGGAATGATCGAATTCCTTCATGGCAGTATGTTCCCATACTTGAACCCATCCAGCCAAGTTCCTTTCTAATGGTTCTATCTTCCGCTGAACTGCAAGGCTTAAGTATTAAAGCCCGACCGTTTGACCTTGCTTGACAACAAATTATAAAGGTAGTCAAATTCTCCCTCTATAAGCAGCGGATCTCTTGCAGCCGGACCTCTTTCGTTCGAACTCCTTCTAGTCTTTTAGCGGACTTCTTTTGGTCAAACTCCTTCTAGTCATCCAGCGGATGCCTTTCGATCGAACTCCTTCCAGTCATCTGGCAGACTCCTTTCAGTCAAATTTTTTTCAGTGGTTGAGCTCACCATCATATATTAGGCACCTCGACTGACCTTGTTGTTTGCACAAGTTCAACTCCAAATTCAGCAAATATCAGTCATCCTATAGACAACCTCGAAGGTGTTTGAACCTCACCAAACTACTAAACACAGTGTTCTTCACTACTAACTGACTGCTCATAGGCATTGAAGTCCCATCGAAACTCTAACTATTAATCTCCAACGGACTGGCAAGTTGCGACAATGGACACCACCCTCCATAACAAACTTCATGTGGTCCAAAAGGCCTACTAGCTGGCAGTTACAGCTATCACTATCAATTTGTTACACGCTTCGTCTATATAAAAGATCCTTCAGATACTTTTTCTCTTTAAGCTCTTATTTCTTTTCTAAATCCCTGAATGCTTCATTTATGTTGATTAGAGAACTGACTTGATCGTCGGAGGATCCTGCTGGAGCCACCCCTATCTCTGGTCTAGACTGTCTTGTAGGTCTCAACCACGATCTCATCTTCTCCGACTCTAGCTCTTTCTGACATCCATGGTTTTTTGCACCAACAGTAATGAAGAACTCCAAATATAGGGATATACTAATTCAGACTTTATGTCTAATATTGATAATCGAAAGTCAATATCAAGAAGCCTGCTCTTATGCAATATGGTGCTGTGAGCTAGAAGAGTTCCAAGCAGACGGTGATTGCAGACTCCATCATAAAAATAGAGTACACCGCTACCTCGAAAGCTACAAAGAAGGTATTCTAGTTCAAGAAGTTTGTTGCAGAACTAGGAGTGATGCCATTTGATGCCGTCCCTCTCTACTGCGACAACAACGACACCATAGCTCTTGCTAAGGAGCCAAGGTCTCATCAAAAATTCAAGCACATCGAGCAGTGGTGCCATCTCATCTACGATTACCTTAAGAAGGGATATGTCAAGATGAAGAGAGTAGACACCACAGACAATGCGATTAACCTACTAACGAAGCCTTTAAGCCAACAAAAGACTAAAGTCTACTATGAGAATTTGGGACTTAGATTTATAGTCAATTAACTTTAGGTTAAGTGGAAGTTTGTTAGATGTATGTGCTAGAAACTAGATTGGCCGACACATGTACAACTTTCTATGGGCATAATTTATAAATTTTAACTTATAAATAAAAATTAGATTATGTTATCAATCATATTTGTGTTAAATTATGTTTGTCATTCATCGATTGGGTTAATTGGTATGATAACACATATTCTTAAGAGTTGAGAATTTGAGACATGTGTTATCATAATTAACTCATAAATTACTTTCGATCATAGGATCATCATGAGGATGTTGATCGATCTAAAAGATGGGTGTATGATTGCTTTCTTAGAGTAGATGAGTCTTAAATCTATAGCGTAGAGATACTAGAATGAAAGTACAGGTGCTTGTTAATAACAAGAGTATTGAGCGTGACCAATTTCAAGCGGTCATAAGAAAGTCTACCTTCTCATCAATGACTCGCTTGTTGCTATTATTGTGTGTCTGGTTCTTTGATCTGAGGTGCATTAATAGTTCACCTTGAGGATGTTATAGTTTGACACCATAACTTGATCTCCCAGTCATATGGTGTTGGGATATCAGCTACTCTGATATCACTTGTTAAGGTCTAGTACCTGCATATTGTGATAGAAAGAAAGAAGAAAAATAAAATAAGAATACAATCAAGTACATGAATCAGTACAAAGGCTCACCTCCATGAGGCATGCAAAGTTTCACTACGAGAGAAAAAACTAAACAATACAGGAGGAACTTACTACTCAACTCTTGTACAAGAATCTCTTAATAAGAAGTTCTAAATTCTTATAAAAACTTTCTAAAACCTCTCAAGAAGCCTCTCAACACCTCCAAAACATTGCTAGCTTTTCAACATAATAAACAATTCATCAATCAGAGTTATATAGACTCCAGAAACTCAAAAATAGTATTCCACTAGAAAATTCAATCATAAATCCACTCGAGATCGAGCCTGGACCGTCCAATCATGATTGGCTCCCTCCTGGACCATCGGATCATGCAATAGTAGTCTTGATCAAGGTTAGATTATTCCTCAGTCATCAGATCATGATTGGAAGATCTCTTGGCCATTCGATCATGCAAAATAGAGCTTCATCATGCCTTATCAAGCCAGATTGAAACCCCAACCATCTGATCATGACCGGCTCCTCTCTAAGATGTTCGATCATGATCGGTCCATGGAATAGTATTATGGACCATGTGAAATGATCTAGGAAATGGGCTAAGAGGTCCACATGGGCATTGTGAGCCGGTGGTCCATGATGGACCGCACTCCATAGTGGGTTGTGTGCCTGCGCCTATGTGGCCTGTGTGCGCCCCCCGCTCGTGCTCGCGTGCCCCCCGTTTGTGCTCGCACGCCCGATCGGCTAGCCCAGCATGCAGCTTGCCCAATGCTGCCATGCACGACTAGTTTGGGCTGCATCGTCATGGTCTGGTGCTACCTATGGGCCCCTCTGATGGGCCCAAGGTTGGCTACCCCGCTCCAAATTTCTTTCGCATGTATCTTCTTTGTCTGGATAATGTTTGGACTGTTCTTGGGCTTGTTGGACTCCATTCATCATCTTGGACCTTATTGTAGGCTTATTATAGGTAAATTTAAGGTGCTTTTCTCAACAACCTTCACGTCGACTCGATATTCATCCTCCACCTATCTTTAAGAGCCTGTGATCTATCTCGCCCCCATGCCCTAGGGCACACCTACTAATCATGGATGGGCAAATATGGAAGTCAAGCTAGGCCGCTTGATCCCACCTCCATCGATTGCTGTGATCCTCCTGACCTGAGATCTGCTCGGGGTAGTCTCTTGCGGCAATAGGAACTTCACTCTACGACATCTCCTCTCATCCTCTTGAGTCTCTCGTCTCGTGCCCGATCCATCTCCACCTGAAGCTCCTCCTTGCACTGGGCTTCCTTTGGCTCCTGAAGCTCCACCTCGCATTGGACTCCCCTTGCCAGATAGTAATGTCCTCTTATCCTCTTCTTTCCCTCCAATATCATCCTATCACCATGCATGACCTTCGGAATTCCATCACCAGCTACTAACTTATAGCTGTTTGAATCTAGTTTGCTCAGTGAGATAAGATTCTATCTAAAATTGGGTATGTATCGGACCTCCTCCAATATTCTCACTGCACCATCATGTATCCTTTAACTGATCATCTTGATGCCTCTGATCGCATAGCTTGATCCATCCGCTAGATAAACAGTGCCCTCACTACTCTTTTAGGAGTCAAACTGCTCCTCTATGCAATAAACATGATATGTGCATGCAGAATCTAAAATTTACTATTAGAAAAAAGTAGATACCTCATTAGATATCTCAAGAACATCATCCTCTAACTCGCTACTGGCCGTCGCTGTAGTAGCCCTCGTTCGATTCTTGAGCTGCAAGCAATCTCTGATACGATGCTTCAACTCATCGCATCGGTAGTATCTGATCTTGCTAGGATCCCTCATCTTGGACTTGGATTATTGTCCTCACGATCCTTTGTCGCTCTATCTACTTCCTCCTGCTCCTTGCCAAAGCTAAGTGCCACCATCTGAGCTCGAAGCTGAGTTCTCCCTCCTGAGAACTTCATTCTAGAGTATCGCTGCAGTGACCTCATCCATCTTGATGGTGCTCTTTTTTACTAGAAGAGCAGTTACCAAGGACTCATATGAAGGAGAAAATGATGCTAGCAAGACCAACGCCCTGGTCTTCTCCTCAACTTTTTCACCAATGTTAAGAAAGTCGGTGAGGATCTTTTGAAAGTTGGATAGATGCTCCCATATGCTTTTGCCTTCATCCATCCACAGCTGGTAGAACTGTCTCTAAAGAATAGTATATTGATAAGCAACTTTGCCATGTACAATTTCTCAAGCTTTGACCACAGTACCATCGAAAAAGTCTCCCCAAGCACATGGATTACGACATCATTTGCTAGGTACAAGCGGATTATGCTCATCGCCTACATCTGGATCCTCTTTCTATTCTTCACCTCTATAGTAGTTGGCATTTCATCATTCAAGAGAGCGTCGATCAACTCATGTTGGATGAGGACATCATTTATCATTGCTTGCCACAAGAAAAAATTATCCTTTCCATCAAATCTGTTGATCTCCATCTTGATTGCACTTATCTTTTCTATATTCTTCAATCTCTATCCACTACTGCAATCTATGCTCTGGTACTGTCTAACTTTGATATCAATCTATTGGGATATTAGCTACTCTAATACCACTTATTAAGAATCTAGTATTGGCATATTGTGATAGAAAGAAAAAAAATAAAATAAGAACACAACCAAGTATATGGATCAATCCAAAGGCTCGCCTCTACGGGACATGCAAAGCTTCACCATGAGAGAGAAAATCAAATAATACAAGAGAAACTTACCACTCAATTTTTGTACAAGAATCTCTTAATAAAAAGTTTCAAATCCTCACAAAATCTCTCTAAAATCTCTCAGCACCTCTGGGACATTGCTAGCTTTCCAACATAATGAACGGTTCATCAATCAAAATTTTATAGACTCTAGAAACTCAAAAATAGTGTTCCAGTAGGAAATCTAGTCCTAAACCCACTTGAGATTGATTCTGGACCATCCGATCATGATCGACTCCCTCCTAGGCCATTGGATTGCACAATAGTAGTCTTGATCAAGGTCGGATCGTTCCTCAACTATTGGATCATGATTGAGAGCTCTTCTGGCCGTCCGATCGTGCAAAATAGAGCTCCATCATGCCTTATCAAGCTAGATCAAAATCCCAACCGTCTGATCATGATTGGCTCCTCTCTGAGCCATCCGATCCATGAAATAGTACCATGGACCACGTGAAATGATCTGGAAAATGGGTTGAGAGGTCCATGCGGGCACTGCGAGCCAGCGGTCCATGGTGGATCGTGCTCCATAGTCGGCTAGGCACCTGCACCACTGCAGCCCATGTGCGCCACCCATGCATACTCACACGCCTGGCCATCCTAGCATGTGGTTGGCCCAGTACTACCACGTGCAGCTAGTTTGGGCTGTGCCACAGCCATTCGATGCCGCTTGTGGGCCCTTTCGATGGGCTCGAGGTCGGCTACCCCATCCCAAATTTTTTTCGTGTGTATCTTCTTCATTTGGACTCTATTTGAATTATTCTTGGGCTTGTTGGACTCCATTCATCATCCTGGACCTCGCTATGGCTTATTATAGGAGAATTCAAAGCACTTTTCTTAACATATGGAACCCTAAGGTGTAATAGAAAAAAGTTTTTATTAGGATTTCATGTTGGACTCGAATTGATTGATTCTATCACATGATAGGTATGAGGTTTGACGAGTCAACCTTAACCTTGATTTTATCGGGACTCATAATGAAAGAATTGAATCACATGATAAATATACTGAGAGGTTCTTATTCAGTTCTGATGGATTGCTACTACATATTGTTAGATGCTACTGGTGGATTATGGGGCCGATTAGAATTATCCTGATGATCGATAATTCAAATTGACTGAATCAGAAAGAGTTCTGATCCATCAAAAAGAGTTTTGATGATGTCGATGATGGAGATCACATCAAGTCCCATTAATATATACAATTAAATCTATGGGATCACACAAACAAGGGTTTTGACTTTGGATGTTTTTAGTTGGACTCTTACAATCTGATTGATTTAGATTTGATCTTATTGGGGATAAATCCACGCCTACCAAAGTTCAGCTAAGATTCCAACTAAATCAGTTCTATCTGGTTGTGGTTATAGAAATTGAACCTCAACCCGTAGGAATATTCAAGCTCTGAATCATTCTGGAATGGCCAACCTCCGATACTATAGCCAGAGAATCTGATTGACTGAAAACACTGATTTTGGATTCGATAAAACATTGCAGATTTCTTCTCTAGGCAAGCTTGAACAGTCAATACCGTCCTAGAGAACCGGCCAAGTCCACAGCACCTATGAATCCCGTTCGACCGATCTCCCTCTAACGGTCGAACCCCTCTAGCAGTCGAACTCCTTTCGGACTCTAATAGGCAAACTCCTTTCGGACTCCAACAGGTGAACTCCTCTAGCAGCCAAACTCCTTTTGGACTCCTCCAATAGGAGAACTCCTTTCAGACTCCAACAGGCAAACTTTTCCAACAAGCGAACACCTCCAATAGACAAACTCCTTTCGGACTCCAGCAAGCGAATTCCTTCTTAATTCTCCCAGTAGACGAACTTCTCTAGCAGCCAAACTCCTTCAGAACTCCAACAGGCAAACTCCTTTTGGATTTTCCCAACAGACGAACTTCTTTAGCAGCCAAACTTCTTTCGAACTCCTCCAACAGGTGAATTTCTTTCAGACTCCTCCAACAAATGAACTCCTTTTGAATTCTCCCCAGTAGTTGGATTCTTCCATCAAACAAATTCTTCCTCGAGTTTCTCCTCCAGAAGAGCTATGTATAGATCTCTCCAATAGGTCTACTTTCTGATTCCAAAAAAGTCTCCTCTCCTATACAAATTTGACCTTGAATACGGCATGAACTAACGCATACTCAGACTACCTTAGAAGAGTCCGAACTCCTCTAGAATTGATATAGCTCAAAGGTCATCACCAACCAATGTCTACTCCTTCAAACTTTAACTATCAAATTTCAAACAAACTGGCACCTCACGACAACAGACACTATCTTTCATAACAAACTCCATGTGGTCCCGAGCGGCCCACTACCCGATAGTTATAGCTATTACTATTAGTTTATTACAGGCTCCATCTATAAAAGGGATCCTCCAGAAATATTTTCTCCAAGCTCTCTTCTTCTTCTTAATACTCTACAACTTTCTCGTTTGAGTACTTCCTTTCTGTTGGCCAAAAGAACTGACTTAATCGTCGGAGGATCTTACCGGAACCACCCCCAGGCTCTGGATGAGACTTATTTTGCAGATCACCGATGGAGATCTCTTCTTCTCCGATTTCGATGCTTCTCCGGTGATGACCAAATTTTGCACCAATAGGCTTGGCATGGTAGCGGCGGGTTCAAGGGCTAGCATGGACCAAATTGATGCAGCCCGGCTTGACTCTCCAATTCGAGACTTCTTCTGTGGTTTGCCAGAAGAACCGCCCTTCCTTTAGCACCAATCCTTTGATAAATCTAAAGGAGTTCGGCACCATGGCAATAAGAAAAATATTAAGAAACCTAAATAAGTTATCTATGAAAAAAGATAAAGATAACCTAAGCCCGGCCCAAAAGATTTCGACGTATAGATAAATTTGGCTGGGAGGGGTGAGCAGGTTCGGTCGTCAGGCCCAGGGAGTTCAAGCTCGTACTTAGGGAGAATTTCAAACCAAATCTTAGCTAAGAAAAGGTCGTCAGGCCAAAGTCTATAAGAAATGATCGCAGGCACAAAAGGATGGGCCGATCCTAAGGGTTCAACCTCCTCAGGAGGTGGGTTCGTCAAGCTCAAAGGGGCTGGACTCTCAGAAAAAGTTGACCAACATCTCTCACTAGATATTTGGATCAAGGTAAAATCAAGAAATTATCCAAAAAATCAAAAAAAAAGATGTTCAAGCTTCAACAAGAATAGAAAGAACAAGAAAGTAAGAATGCAGAGATAATCCGAAAAGTGTTGGAAAGCTAACCTAAATTGGTTGAGAAGAACAAGGAGATGGAAAATGGAGCAAGAATCGAAGGAAGGTATGCTGAAAATCAAAAGAAGCAGCATAGGCTCTCGCTCGGGACGACGAAGAAAACCAAAGGAAGGAAAAAAAGATTTCAAAAGTAGGAACTCAAAAGAGGAAGGCAGGCTTAAGAAACCCCTAGAGCCCCAGAGCAGTTATGATTGTAGATTTCCTCCAGTCGACCTTTGATCGATGCGTGTCCCACTCATCATGGCATAAAGCTTCTAATGGATAGACCCTTAATGGCGTTGTACTTTGAGCAGACTTTTGATAGAAAATTTAGAAAATGTCTCTTTGGATCACCGTGCATATACGAAGCTTTGATGCCAGCCCAATAAAAGCAAAAACATCCCATCCCACCTAGAAGTAGAAAACCCAGTAGGATCAAAAAATTCTTCGAACTTCGATAGTCTCCATCTTACTTCCATCCTTCGAACTTCGAACTTGAGAGTAGGGGAGCTAGTGTTGGAGATAAATCCACTCCTATCGAAGTTTAGCTAAGATTCTGACTAAATCAATTCCGTCTGGTTGCAGTTATAGAAACTGAACCTCAACCCGTAGGAATATTCAAGCTCTGAATCATTCTAGAATGGCCAACCTCCAACACTATAGCCAGAGAATCTGATTGACTGGAAAGACTGATTTTGGATTTGACTAGACGTTGTAGATTCCTTCTCTAGGCAAGCTTGAATAGTCAATACCACCCCAAAGAATCAGCCAAGTCTCCAGCACCTGCGCATCCCGTTCGATCGATCTCTCTCCAATGGCCGAACCCCTCTAGCAGTCGAACTTCTTCCGGACTCCAATAGGCGAACTCCTTCTGGACTCCAACAGGTGAACTCCTCTAGCAGTCAAACTCCTTTCAGACTCCTCCAATAGACGAACTCCTTCTGAACTCCAATAGGTGAACTCCTCTAGCAGGCAAACTCCTTCTGGACTCCTCCAACAGGCGAACTCCTTTCGGACTCCAATAGGCAAACTCCTTCTGGATTCTTCCAATAGGCAAACTTCTCTAGCAGTCGAACTCCTTTTGGACTCCAACAGATGAACTCCTTCCAAATTTCTCCAACAGGCAAACTCCTCTAGTAGTCAAACTCTTTCCAAACTTCTCCAATAGGTGAATTCCTTCCAGACTCGTCCGACAGGTGAACTCCTTCCAAATTCTCCCTAGTAGTTGAGTTTCTCCATCAGGTGAATTCTTCCTCGAATTTCTCCTCTAGAAAAGTTGTAAGTAGATCTCTCCAATAGGTATACTTTCTGATTCCAGAAGAGTCTCCTCTCCTACACAAATCCTGCCTCAGACATGGCATGAACTGACCCACACTCGGACTACCTTAGAGGAGTTTGAACTCCTCTAGAATTGATATAGCTCAAAGGTCATCACCAACCGATGTCTACTCCTCCAAATTTTGACTATCAAATCTCAAACGGATTGGCATCTCACGACAACATACACTATCTTTCATAACAAACTCTACGTGGCTCCGAGCAGCCCACTACCCGATAGTTATGACTATCACTATCAGTTTGTTACAGGCTCCATCTATAAAAGAGATCCTCCAGATACATTTTCTCCAGGCTCTCTTCTTCTTCTCAATACTTTGTAACTTTCTCGATTGAATACTCCACTTTTGTTGGCCAAAAGAGCTGACTTGATCGTCGGAGGGTCTTGCCGGAGCCACCCCCCACCCAGACTCTGGATGAGACTTATTTTGCAGATCACTGATGGTGATCTCTTCTTCTCTAACTCTGGTGCTTCTCTAGTGACGATTAATTTTTGCACCAACAGATCCAATTAGGTTCAAGAAAGTCGTCTAGCACATGATTGAACCTAATTTCTCTTGCATTGAATTTTCTATTGGATTAGACTAAGTCAAATTGGATTTTTCTTGTCTGGACATGATGAATTAGTCTTGTCCTGATCTGCTTATTAGATTAGGATTAGGGGCTGCCAAGTGTAGGGTGTCCCCTTATTTGACTTGGTCTTTTGCATAAGGGAAGAGGGGCGCACACCCCCTAGAATTTCTCTATGGGCATGCACCATCAGATATTTGAGATAAAGAGAGAGCACATGCCCCTTTCTTCATCACGTGCACCCCTTAGAGATATGGATAAGAGGGATTTTGTAATGGTTTAAAAGGTGTTTGAATGGGTCAATGAGATTGATTTAGTTCAAACTAAGGAGGAGGTTATCTGGGCACCAACCACCCTTATCTTGATAAGGTGGTGCATGCCCAAAATGTTTTTTGTTCAACAAAAAATAATGGAGAAATGTGGTGGGGCACCAGATATCATAAAATAGTTCTTTTGTTTTAAGTATTTGATCTAGTCAAAAACTTAAAGTCCTAGGACTCTAGGTTTTCTATTTCTATAAATAGGGACCTGCTAAAGGGTTTAGCATCATAGTTTTAGAAACTGCAAAGCCCCGCCAAACTTCTCCCATGCCTCCTCCCTCTCCCTCTCTATTCTTCTCTCTCTCTTTCTCCCACATCCAAGGAGTTGGGATGATCCAAGTGTTCGATGGTCGGGTGCTGCCTACGCAAGAGAAGGAGATCTAATCATGTTGTGATCGAAGTACTACCGATGATCAGATCGAAGGTAGATCTAGGAGATCTAAATCTGACTTGCTGAAGCCAAATCAAGCTAAAGAAGACATCTAGATCTGAGCATGAGTGGATACCGATAGAGGTCGAGCGCATGCACGGCTTGAAAGTGAACCTTGATCAAGACTAGATCATTAGATCATAGAGGTCATCTACCCACGTAAGATGATGTGATCACGAATCAATTTTTGCATACTTTAGTTGCTGATTTTGTAATTAGACCTATGAGCCCTAGGCTGGATTGGATCTAAAAGTTTTAAATTCCATTGCATCTAATCCGATCTGATTTGGCTAGAAGATTAGTTCCTTCAACAGAAGATGCTATCACTATTCTTCAGTTGTGGCCTCTAGCTGCCAAAGTGCATGATGAATTGCATTTTCAATTGCTCGAAGGAGTGAATTAATCTTCTTGAAAAATTGGAGAACTACATTCTTACAGACTTCTTGAGTGTGGCCAGGAAGGTATTGTAGAGAAGGGCATCATATGCCCCTTGTAGCATCATGAGGACTTTGTATTCCTCTTGATGGTCAAATGGATCGATTGAGCCATCATAGGACTTGACCTGCAGCATCCTGAATCAATATGGAATTGGTTCGCTTAGAATCTCTTGGAAGAAAGGTGGCTGGGTGTTGAAGATGAGTCCATCATTCTGTTGATGACTTCTTATCTAGAATTTGCCAATATGATGCTCTACCTCTCAGACCTTTCTCTTGAGATCCTCCTCATGCCATGATTGGTGCCAGCATGGGGAGAAGCTTGAAGTGGAGTCCTCCTTGGAGGGCTTTGATGATCTATGCCTTCAATCATCCCTTCATGGACTTTGAAGATGTGGAGATGAGTAGCATGGGATCGGATCTATCGACCATGATCATCGGCATGGGGTTGGAATCAGGTTGGAATGCTGGCATCCCCACTCTGAGCCCTCCACATGGGTCTAGCGGCTATATTAAGACACGACCACCAGAGGAGCTTGGATCCTGATTGCACTCTAGTTTGTGGTAGTATATTGCTGCTAGAGATGCTGTTCCCCAGCAGTCTATGCATTAGGCATGCTGTGTAGAGAGAATTATCAGCATTACATGGAGAAGCAATTTTGAAATCTCATTCTCACGATCTTTCTCTGAAAATAGGATTAACTGCCCTTCCTCTAGTGCCAATCCATTGCTGTGCCTCTTCGACTAGGATGATGGCTAGGACTCCTTGGTGAGCTAGAGTAGGTTGATGAACAGGGACTCTTGAATACCTACAAAGAAAGTTCATGATGCTGGAAAAGAATGCGGTGGGTTCTCCAGCGGGGGACCTTGCAATGCTTAAGTTAATGACAATCAGAGAGTGAGAATAGTGGAAGACTATAAGAAATCTTATCTATAGTGGCAAGTGCTTTGTGGCAAAGAAAATTCTTGTCACTAAAAATAAATATTCTATGATAAGAAATGATGCTCGTCACTAATTAGCATCAATTGATTTATTTTAGTGACAAACAAATATTTTTGTCATAGATTATTAATTATTGATGTCAAAAATTTTTTCCTTGTCACTAGAACCTGTCACTAAATAAAAGTGCAAAAATCTAAAATATTGGTTAGGAAAACAAAATATCATTCATGACAAGAATTGAAATTCTATCATTGAAAGGCATCGATGACAATAATTACTTATCACAGGAAATATTTTTTTATCACAGAAAAAATTCAATGACAATATTTACTTGTCATTGAAACAAGAAAATATTAAAAAAATCATATGTGAGTAGAACCTTTGTTTTTTGTAATGGGTGTGCCAAACCCCTGATTGGAAGCCATTTCCTTGCCCCCTCAAAAAAAAAAATAGAAACATTTCATCTCCTTCATGTTTACCACTTCTTCACAAATACTCATACCTAGAAACCCAGTGAAGTGAGAGAACTCACAACCAGCACCCTACCAATTGATAACTCCATTGAAGAAAATATTCTGGGGCACATTGGATTGGATTTGAAGAGGGTCGTCATACTATATTAAAGGTTAGAACTCAACCCCAACTCTGATATCAAAAGTCTTTTTGTATAGATATGCCCATTCTCTGTTACTTGCTCTCTCTCCCCTACGCTAACATGGTGAAATTTTAGTTCCTAATTTATTTTCTAGTTGTTGGGGATAAATCCCGCTCCCACCGAAGTTCAGTCTGATGCTTAGCCTAATGTAATTATTAATTACGGAAGAGCTTCGATCGAAAATTCTTCCTCCAGCAGTTGAACTTCTTTCGGACTCCTCCAACGGTCGAACTCCTCCTAGACTCCTCCAGCGGTCGAACTCCTCTTGGACTCCTCTAGTGGTCGAACTCCTCTAGCGATCGGACTCTTCCAGCAGTCGAACTTCTTTCGAACTCCTTCAGTGGCCGAACTCCTTCCATACTCTTCTAGTGGCCGAACTCCTTTCGGACTCCTCCAGCGGTCGAATTCCTCATAGTCATCTAGAAAGATCTCTGCACGAGTTCGATCTCGTATATGGTATGAACTGATCCAAACCCAAACTACCTTAGAAGAGTCCAAACTCCTCTAGAATTGATACAACTCAAAGGTCATCACCAACTGATGCCCATCCCTCGAAACTTTGACTATCAAATCTCAAATGAAGTGGCATCTCATGACAACAAATACTATCTTCTATAACAAACTTTACGTGGCCCCGAGTGGTCTACTATCCGACAGTTATGGCTGTCACTATCAATTTGTTACAGACTCCGTCTATAAAAGAGATCTTTCAGATATGTTTTCTCTAGGCTCTCTTCTTTCTTTCGAAAATTCTATAACTTTCTTGACTGAGCAATCCATTTCTATTGGCTGAAAAATCTAACTTGACCGTCGGAGAGTTTTGTCAGAGCCACCATCTCAGGCTCTAGATGAGACTTATTTTGCAGCTCATCAACGACGACATCATCTTCTCTGACTCCAATACTTCTCTGATGGCAATCAAATTTCATACTAACAGGATTGGCGCTAGAGGAAGGGCACTTTATTCTTGAGGATCCCTTATTCTTAAAGGAGTGCTCAGCAATAATCTCTCTTCTTCCTCTCTAGAGTTCTTTCTAAAAAAAATGCCTTCCAAAAAAGCTTCGATTCGATGGTCAACGACCTCTACAGTCAGATCCCATCCAGATCTATCCACTCCCGCTTCAGCTCCGACAACTCAAGCTCCACCTACAGTTATGGTGGATGCAGAGCAGTTCAACTTACTGGTCCAATAGATTCGTGGGCTCATGAAGGTAGTGCAGGCCATGCATCGATAGGCTCTGGTGCCAATTCGATTGTAGCAGGCTTCTCCAGAGCTGAAGATTATGCTGGCCTGGGCTGAAGATTATGCCCAAGCTGAAGAGATCTTTAAGGTCAGGGATAATGAAGCTGCCCAGCGACAGGCAGGTGAACCAAATGTGTCCACGACTAGAGAGAAATCGAGTGGAGCTCGGCCACACCCCCAGACTCCTTCGGAGTGTAAGCGGGCTCGGACCCCTACCCAGGCCCAGAGGCAAAGAAGCTCGGATAGAAGGGCGCGATGGAGCTCTTCCTTCAAAAAATTTCATAACTATGCCCCTCTCAATGCTCCAAAAAGCCAAGTACTGATGGAGATTAGGGATCAACTATCGTGACCGAAAAGGATGCGCACTCATCTCGACAAACACAATCCCAGCAAGTTCTGCCTCTACCATCGTGATCATGGTCGTGATATAGAAGAGTGCATCCAGCTCCAGGATGAGATTGAGGAGCTCATCAGGCATGGTAGGCTGGGCCAATTCCTACGATGTCGATTGGAAGGATGAGAGGATCGGTCGAGAGCACCCCTGCTGGTAGAACCTTCAAGGGGCGGAGAGCAGTGAGAAGATCGACCCTCGATCGACCTCAATAACACCATCTCTGGGGGACTTCGATGAGGGGAGGCTAACAGGTTGGCCGAGCCTGGGAAGAGGCAAAGAACTGAAGAGCCCATCGCTTTCATCGATGAGGATGCTCAAAGAGTTTGGTTCCCATACAACGATATGATTGTAATCTCTTTGAATGTTGCTGATTATGATGTACACCGTATTTTGATAGATAATGAAAGTTTCGTTGATGTTCTATACTATGATGCTTTATTTAAAATGTCCATATCCGATAATCGTCTAGGTCCCATGAGCTCCCTGTTGGTCAGCTTCACTGGCGATGCTGTGCCGTTGGAGGGAATGATAACTCTATCCATGATTGTAGGACAGTATCCAAAGTAGGCCAAGGTGTGGGTCAACTTTTTGGTGCTAAAAGCCTCCTTCGCTTACAATGCAATCCTCAACTGACTTGATCTAAATACACTATGAGCTATAGTGTCGATCTATTACCTGAAAATAAAATTTCCAACAAGCAATGGAATAAGTGAAATCAGAGGCGATCAAGCATTAGTCCAGCACTGCTACTCCATTTCCATACAATATGGCACTCAACTTGACCCCTGCCCAATTGGCGAGCTTGATGTCCGCGATGACCTTGCCAAAGAATGGGGCGAGCACATAGAAGATCTTATGACCATCCCCCTGAATGATGAAAACATGGAGCATACAGTGTAGATTGGCTCCAATCTGGAGGATGAAGTTTGGGAGCAGCTCATCACCTTTTTATGGAGGAATGCCAATGTCTTTGCTTGGGTTCCAATGGATATGCCTGAGATTGACTTCTAGGTTATAGAACATTGGTTGGCTATTGATCCCAAGCATCGATCAGTGAAAGAAAGAGTTCGGGGCCACACACCAGAAAGTCAGAAGGCAATAGCAGAAGAAGTCAAAAATTACCTTGGCTCACTCCCACTGCTAGCTAAGCCTAAATCTGGAGAAGAATTATTCTTGTACCTAGCAACCTCCCTAGTGGTCTTGGCAGCAGTCCTGGTCAAGGAGGAAGTGAAGATGCAGCGACCAATCTGCTATGTAAGCCAGGTCCTGAGGGATGCAGAGATCAGGTACTCTAAGTTAGAAAAATTGACATACTCTCTTCTAATCACTGCTAGTAGACTCCGACTTTATTTTTAGGGATACACCATAATGGTCCTCATGGATCAACCAATAAAAGTAGTCCTTCATCGAATGGATGCTTTCAGAAGAATCACGAAATGGACAATCGAACTCATAGAGTTTGACATTAATTATCGACCTCGGCCATTGATCAAAGCTCAGATATTGATAGATTTTATAGTAGAATGTATCATTCCAAATGAAGCCAAGCTTGAACAGGATGAGATCGGCATCCCGTGGTTGCAACCGAACCTCCTCGAAGAGAGTGCCAACCTTTTTGAAGATTTTTGGGCCCTATAGGTGGATGGTTCGTCCAACTCTGCTAGAGCAGGTGTGGAATTGGTCTTAGTCAATCCTGAGGGAGTCATCGCCGAATATGTGCTATGCTTCGAATTTTCTACAACTAATAATGGGACCGAATATGAAGAATTGATCATCAGATTAAAAATTGCAAGAGAGTTAAAAGTAGATCGACTTCAAATCTATAATGATTTTTAATTAGTGGTCAGTCAAGTCAGTGGCAACTATGAAGTACGAAAGGAAAGTATGATGAAATACCTTGAGAAGGTAAAGAATTTAACTTCGACCTTCGGTAGTTTTGGCATTCAATAGATTTTGAGGGTAGAAAATACAAGAGCTAATCTTCTCTCTAAATTGACTACTTTAGCCCCAGCCAAACTATCTAAAGAAGTATTTTTTGAAACTCTAAAATGTCCAAGCTTAGAGGAATCACAGCTTGTTATACAGACGAAGCTCGAGCCAAGCTAGATTGACCCGTTAGTTGCCTATCTCAAGGAGGAAGTTCTTCCTCATGATCTGAAAGAAGCTCAAAAACTTAGGAATCAAGCCTTCCAGTATGTTTTGTATGAGGGCAAGTTGTATAAAAAATCGTATTCACTACCACTATTGAGATGTCTCCAACCTTCAGAGATCGACTTCGTATTATGAAAAGTGCATGAGAAAATTTATGAGAGTCATGTAGGAGCTAGATCCCTATCACAAAGATTACTTTGATAAGGATACTATTGGCCGACCTTATACCATGATTCTGTAGAGTATGTCAAGAAATGTGACCACTATCAGAGAAGTGCAAATATATAAAGACAATCGACCTCCGAGCTTACTCCACTGAGTACACCTTGGCTATTTGCGTAGTGGGGAATGGATATACTTGGTCCTTTTTCAATGGCGTTCGGACAACGGAAGTTTTTTCTGATTGTGATCGACTATTTCATCAGATGGATTAAAGCTGAACCACTAGCAAAAATTACCGAGGCCAAGGTACGAGACTTCATTTGAAAATCAATCATCTGCCGATCTAGTCTGCCTCGAACTCTCATAATAGATAACGGACGATAGTTCACTGGGATGAGGTTTGCTAAGTTTCATGAAGATCTAAACATCTTCCATCATTTCATGTCGGTAGCTCATCCATAGAAAAATGGGAAAGCTGAAGTGACCAACCAGATCCTATTGCAAGGCATCAAGACAAGACTCAAAAGAGCAAGAGGGGTATGGGCGGACGAACTCTATCATGTTCTATGGATATACTACACTACCCAAAGGCTGCCGACTGGAGAAACATCGTTTGTTTTAGCTTTTGGAATAGAGGTAGTCATCTCGATCGAACATAAACTTTCATTGGCATAGGTAGTGGCCTTCAACGAGTAGCATGACCCACAGGATCTTAGAGCCAACCTCGACCTACTAGAAGAAAAAAGAGAGGAAGCCCAAGTTTGGATGGCAGCTTATAGGCGAAGGGTGGCCCGATACTATAACTCTAGAGTCAGAGATAAAATATTTAGAGTGAGGGACTTAGTACTTCGACGAGCCACCATCACTCAGCCTTAGAGCCAGAAAAAGCTTGCCCCAAATTAAAAAGTGTCCTATGAGGTCACGGAGGTCGTCCGATCTAGAACGTACTACTTGAAGAAACTCGGGGGCGAGACCTACCTCGATCATGAAATTTAAAAAATCTGTGAATGTATTATCGATGATTTGATTATAATGAAATCCTCCTACTTCAACACCCTAATCTTTATTGTATACGAGTGACAAAGGGGGACTACCCTCCGA
Source organism: Cocos nucifera (assembly GCA_006176705.1). NCBI lineage: Eukaryota > Viridiplantae > Streptophyta > Magnoliopsida > Arecales > Arecaceae > Cocos > Cocos nucifera. The sequence continues at coordinate 37,926 of QRFJ01005989.1, read as the reverse complement.
ACTTGATCTCACGATAAATACAGCCCATTAGGAATAGAAGGAGAACCTCATCCTAACGTGAGCAAAGTCGATGGCCTCATTCATTTTAGACGAGATGAGGGGAGAGGCCCTGACAACAGCCCTAATGTGCCCCTATAGCTCGTTAGGAACAGGAGGAGAACTTCATCCTAACGTGAGCAAAGTCGAAGGCCTCATTCATTTTAGATAAGATGAGGGAAGAGGCCCTGACAACGGCCCTAATGTACCCTTACAGCTCATTAGAACAGGAGGAGAACCTCATCCTAACAAGAAAAAGTTGAAGACCTCATTCATTTTAGACGAGATGCGGGGAGAGGCCCTGACAATGGCCCTAATGTACCCCTACAGTCCGTTAGGAATAGGAGCAGAACCTTATCCTAACGTGAGCAAAGTCGAAGGCCTCATTCATTTTAGACAAGATGAGGGAGAGCTCTGACAACGGTCCTAATGTGCCCCTACAGTCCATTAGGAATAGGAGAAAAACCTCATCCTAATGTGAGCAAAGTCGAAGGTCTCATTCATTTTAGATGAGATGAGGGAAGAGGCCCTGACAATGGTCCTAATGTGTTCCTACAGTCCGTTAGAAATACGAGGAGAACCTCATTCTAACGTGAGCAAAGTTGAAGACCTCATCCACTTAAGATGGGATGGAAGGAGAGGTCCTGTTAACAGCCCAAAATGCACCCCCATGAGCCACGTTAGGAACAGGAGGAGAACCTCATCCTAACGTGAGTAAAATCGATGACCTCATCGATATAAAATAGGATGGAGGGAGTGACCCTACCAAAGATCCTAATGCACCTCCATAAGACATGTTAAGAACAGAAGGAAAGCCTCATCCTAATATGAGCGAAAATCAAAACCTTGTAGATCGAAGATGTGGAGAAGAAAGAAGCTTGGTAGAGAATCCTTACACATATTTTTTCACGACGACCTGACTACATCAAATGCGAAAGTCAGAATCTTATCCTGATTTACAAGAGAGGTCCTAGTTCAACATCCATAATAAGCCTGGCATCCACAATGAGCTTGACGTCCGCAATAAGATTTCAAAAGAAAATGATAGAAAAAAAAATGAGGTAAAGAACGTAAGGCTGATTACACTGAAATAGGCCTCAGGTTCATGTGAAATGAAAATAGTGAAAAATGTATTATTCTATTACAAAAATGAGTTCATTACAAGCAAAGCATAGGCCGATATGGCTTATTACACTGAAAGAAAGAAAAAAGAGGGAGAAGAGGTCAAAGCTTTAAGGCGAACTAGATTCTTTGAACTTCAAGCTGTTGACTCCGACCATCACCAAGGCCTGCTTTAGCCTAAGGATCTCCTCCTCAAGTTTCTTCTTCTGGAAGAGACCATCTACATACATTCTGTTGGCGAGCTGAAACTTACCCTCGAGCTCTCGCTGCTATCTTCTTAAAACTTCAGATTCGACCTCTGCATCCTCGACAGCCCGATATTCACAAACGAGCTGAAGCTTCAGCTATTGAACCTCGACTTGCTCCGCCCCAACCACCTCTGAAAGCTCACCGATGGTCCTCTTCAAGGAGGCCATTTCCTCTAACTCACCACTTGCATTGGCTCCCTGATTATTGTGTAGTCGCTTTCGAAGATGAGCTGCCTCATCTCTGGCAATCTTAAGCTCGCCTTTAAGCTTGGACATCTTCGCCACCTAGATCGCTCAAAAGCTATTTTATCGGTCCTCAGTATCTTACAGCTGCTTTTGAAGCTGGAAAAAATTTATTGATCAGTCAAAATCATACTGGGTCTTGTCGGTAGACCACGATGAGCTTCCTTCTAGAAGATGGATCTTTTCCTCAGCATCCTTCAAGTCGGCTTGAAGAGAGCTGACCTTCACTGTCAGTGCCCAGGACTTGTCACTAGCATTTCTTTTGAGTTCAGCGATCTGCTTCTTGAAGGGCAACCTTCACTGTCAGTGCCCAGGACTTATCGCTGGCATTTATTTTGAGTTCAGCGATCTCTCTTCTTGAAGCTGCCCTTCTGGATACTAAAGCTCGCCGCTTCCTTCATATGCAAGCCTTGGAGGTGAGTGACCTCTTTGGTCGCCTCAGAAGTATTCTTTCGTGAGGCTCAAAGATCATCCTCCATCTTCTTCAACTTCTTTCTTAGAAGATGAACTTTCTTCCTCAGGTTCTTTATCCAGGGCTTTATAGAAACCCCTTGAGGCAGTGGATCAGTGATGGTGGGAGACTGCATTCAAGATATAAAAAGTACTCAAGAGTATGAAAAAAAAATTTTCACTTCATTTAATCAAAACTTTTGAGTGCAAGACAAAAAAGTACAACTACTTGAGGATCTCAACCTCGAAGGGTGGAGCTGGATCACTCTCGACCGCCTCAGATTTTCGAACTGGCTTGGGCACGTCTACGGCAGGTTCAGATGGGCTAAAAGCAAGCTCATTGAAAGAAAGATTGACTACAGCATTAGACGGTCCCACCTCCATGTTGTTTTCGTCCTCCAGAAAGCTGAGGTCGAGCTTGGAGAACCTTCGGGCTACCCTACCTTCATAGAGCTCGAAACCCTTGATAAACACTTCTTGGCCAAACTCGATGTTCCGATTCCGCATCTCGGGAGAGGTCTTGAACTCTTCCATGGCCTAGGTCAGTGCCTCCGAGATCTACTTTGCCATTTGGGTCTTCAATTTGGCGACCCTATTTTTAGCTTCCTTCCTCCTCTCCTCCTTCAGGGCCAGTGCGGCCTTCAGTCTGGCCAAGGCGAACTCCTCCTCACGGAGCGCATCCTGAAGACTTTCGATGTCCACCACCTTCTTTTCGGCAAGATGCTCGACCTCGTCGATCCTGTCTTGAAGATGGCAGACCTTGGCTTGAAGGTCCTCTTGGGCCTTCTATGCCTCCATCTCCTGACGGCGTGCCCTCCTGATGTCAGTGAGTATCTGGTGACCTGACTGCAACAAACAATCGATGTTGAATAAAAAAAAGAGAAAAGAAGAAGGAGAGAAAAAGAAAGAGTCGAGCAACGAAGCAATTATCTTGAAGATGGTTCCAAGAGAACTCCAGATGAGTTGCTGCGGGTCCAAGTTGGCCATCTAGTCTACCATCTCAGGTATGGCAAACCTATCGACAAGCTCTCAGATGATCTTCGAGTTGTCGAAGAGATCCTCCCCTCATTCATTATCGTTGCCATCCGATCCGTCTAAGCGAGCCTTGTAGGACATCTTCGCGATGATATTCTTTTTTCTTCCCTCTCCTATCCCTTTCTTGATAAGAAGCTCCAAAATCCGATCCCCGTTGGAGGGACCTGAGGGTGTGGAAGACATCGGGCCAATGCTAGTAGTGTCAACCTTGGCAGTTAGGGGAATCTCGGTGCCAACGATGACCTCAGATGCAGCGGTAGTGGGGGTGGAGACTCTAGAGCTGAAAACACCGACCTTCGCCCTCTTTGAGCCATCTTCTTGCACCTTCCCCTTCCTCTTCCTGGTGATGAGCCTTTTGGTAAGCATCATGGTAGCATGTGCATCCATTTTTGTAGCAGAAAAAGAAGAGCGGTCAGTAGCAATACACGTGCACAAAATCGTGTGGATTCAAAAATCAAAAGATGTACCAGTAGGATCGTGGGGACTTAGATCTAGGTTGAACAAGATCTATTCCTTTAGAAGGTCGGGAAGAAGAGGAGCTCGGTACATCTTGAGTTTATCAAAGGAATCAAGGTTGGCTCCATCTAAGCTAGGAGCTTGATGAACTGACTCTCTAATGTAACCCCATGAAGGAAGACCTAATGGCAAGATCGGACAATGTACAAAAAAGTACTTTTTCTTTCAATTGTGAATGAAAGAAGGGGCACCTTTGAATAACCCCTTCTTGCCAATTTGGGGGGAAAAAGTATCACCAATCCTTTGTGGAAGGATGCCACTTGAAGGTATAGAAATTCCTAAAAAGTAAAATGGTCGGCTGGACTTCGATCAATCGATAGAGGAAGAGAAAACCTATGATGAATTAAAAGAAGTTTGGTACGACAGATGCAAAGAGGATGTGTAAAAATCAAAAGAGGATGACTACGAATGGGGGCAGCGGGAGTCTAAGCCCGACACGCAAAGCTTCTAAGTACAAACAAAATCAGTCGATCGGAGGAGAACTGACCCGATCATCGAAGCTGGGGAGTTTAAGATCATATTTTGAAGGGATTCCATATTGGATTTGGATCAGAAAAAGATTGTCCGAGGTGAGGATGGACGGGATGGTGTCTGGAGCGAAAGATGAGCGGAACATGTTCCTAGGTTCTACCCCAGCCAGGGGTGCAGATTCAAAGAAGGTTGGTCTGGATGAGCCCCGTGAATCGATGGAGTGGGAGTTTTCGAAAGACATTCGAATCAAGATGAACCCTAAGAAACCCCCCCACCCTTAAAAAAAAAATCAGGAAGACAAGGAACTAGAAATGATAAGCACGAATAACCTAAGAGAAGGGTTAGGAAACTGACCTAAACTATCCGAGGAGGATGAAAGCGATGAGGATCAATTGAAAGGGTGCCCGGAGCTCAGGAAGATGAGAGAAGAATGAGACCCATGGAAAGAAGGCAAATAGGAGCCAAAGGAAGAAGAAAACTCAGGCAGGGAAGACTTCTGAACAATAGGAGAAGGCCTTAAATAGCCAAAGACAATCCAAAGTTGTTCTGATTGTGGATCGACTTCGGTCGGTCTGCGTGCACTGCGTGTCCCACTCATCATGATAGAAAAACAGCGACGGACAGAGTCTTTATGGTGCCGTGCCTGGGGTAGAGTTTCGATGGAAGATTCAAAGTGCCATCTTTTTGGACTCATTTCAAACTTAGAAAATTTTGGTGCCAGCACGGTAAACATCAAAATGTCTCATCCTGATATGCGCAGGAACCTAGGATCGAACTTCGGTCGTCACCTTTTTTCCTCCCTTCCTTCAAATTTCGAACTCGAAAGTAGGAGAACTATTGTTGGGGATAAATCCTGCTCCCATCGAGGTCCAGTCTGATGCTTAAGCTAATGTAACTGTTAATCATGGAAGAGTTTCAATCGAAAATTCTTCCTCCAGCAACCGAACTCCTTTTGGACTCCTCTAGCAGTCAAATTTCTTCTGGACTCCTTCAGCAGTTGAACTCCTCCCAGACTCCTCTAGCGGTCGAACTTCTTTCGAACTTCTTGAGCGGTCGAACTCCTTCTAGACTCCTCCAATGGCCGAACTCCTCCAGCGGTCGAACTTCTTTCAGACTCCTCCAGCAGTCAAATTTTCTACAGTCATCTAGGAAGGTCTCCGAATGAGTCCGATCTCATACACGGCATGAATCGACCTACACTTGGACTACCTTAGAGGAGTCCGAACTCTTCTAGAATTGATACAGCTCTAAGGTCATCACCAATTGACGTCCATCCCCCCAAACTTTGACTATCAAATCTTAAACGGACTGGCATCTCACGACAATAAATACTATCTTCCATAACAAACTCCACGTGACTCCGAGCAGCCACTATCGGACAGTTACGACTATCACTATCAATTTATTACAGGCTCCATCTATAAAAGGGACCCTCTAGATATATTTTCTCTAGGCTCTCTTCTCTCTCTCAAAAATTATGAACTTTATTGACTGAGCACTCCATTTCTATTTACCAAAAAAGCTAACTTGATCGTCGGAGGATCTTGCTGGAGCCGCCATCCCGGGCTCTGGATGAGACTTGTTTTGCAGGTCACCAGTGGTGACCTCATCTTCTCCAACTTCAGCACTTCTTCGATGGCACCTAGATTTCGCACCAACACTAGTTTATCTAAACAAGGACTCTGCATGGCAATTCCATTGATCCTACATTATCATTTCACCTCCTAATGCATTTTAAATCCCTTTAGATCAATGTTATGGGTTCTATTGTAGCATGGGTAGGTTCAGTCTATTCCATCTTAAAATTTTGTGAATTGCTTGTTGAATATTTGGTTTTTTTTATTACTCTCAACTATTTCAGCCTAATTAAAAAGATAGATTTGAACATTCATGTTAAGGTGTTAAGGTTTAGATCCTAGTTAGGCTCTTGGTTGCTAAAAATATGGATGGAGTTTGAAGTGTGTTCTATTTTTGTGTTTGAAAACTCTTATTACTTATGGTATTCTATGTTTGTCATGTTTTCATGTGAGCTACAAATAAAAATACCATCACAAGTATTTCATTGATTTTTGCCATTTGTACTACCGTGATATATATGATGTGCTTGCCCTACCCTACTGGATGAGATGAGATTAGAAGGCTTGAACACAAGTTCCCTTGTATGCATATTATTCTTAGATACTATACAAATTAATTAATTAAATGCTTTTGAAATTATATTCCCCATTTTGCTTGCATTTGTTATTTGTTATGTTCCATGTTATCTTCCTTCAAATGAGGTAGGTTATATTTTGACAGTTGGATCTTGGTACCTCTTTGATACCAATTATTGGAGAGAAAAAGAACAAAGTAGATAGCTGGCACCTAGGGCTTAAAGTTGGAATCGAAGAGAGAAGAGTAGAGAGTTTTAGGAAGAAAAGCTCAATTGTATTCCACTCTATTATAAAGATATAATACTTGGGTTTATATATCCTAGGATTTCTACTATACCATACAAATTCTAATAAATCCAAACCTCAGCTGAAAAACTTTCCTAGGCTAACCCAATATATGAAAGCACTCATCGAGCCTATGGACATACGTCTCACATGCTCTCATCCCCTGGATCTAAATCCGATCCATACATGAGTTAGCCCCCTTAAGATCATATTGGTCCAGGCCTTAAGATCCTAGGATAAAAGCCTATCCTAGACCCAAATAGAAAAGTCTATCCAGTTTTATTCACCTTCATCGAGCCAGCTCTGTCAAAGCCAAGTTGGCTTGGCTGCATCTCGCTCGAATCTTATCTTCTGTCTGCCTGAGACAGCCAGCTTGATTGCGTATCCGAGCTAGCTCGCCTGTGTGTCAATCCCTTATCTTGGCTGATTCTTCTCTTAGCTTTGCTCCCTTGCTCCACCTTGTGTCCTAGGTCTTTGGAGTATCTATCAAGCTTCTTAAGATCCTCACACCTAAACTACAAGTCCGTGCAGGGCTACACACTACCTTTACCTAGGATAACTCCTATCCTAGCCCTAGGACTCATACCCATCCTAGTCTCTTAGAGCCAACACTCTAGCTACTCCTGTGGCCTCCCAAGGCTTGGGAGCACCACATCAAATCCCACAATCTCCACTTTGGTGCGCCTAAGCCTTGGCACACCTGGTAATATTTTTCTACATGAATCAGCTATCGATGCATGTCCTGACAGCTACTTGTGCACATCTTGCCATCGTCATTCTTCTTCAGCTGTTGAGCTTCCTTTAAGTCTTTTGGGATGACTGCTTCCATCGCTGAAGATCTTAGCTTGCTTTTATGCACCACCCTTAGAGTTGTAAGCATTCTTTTACTTGGCAGCCGCATCAACTATCCTAGACTTTTCTGAAGAATTTGCAGCAATCCTATGCCGATGCCTACTGCATACCTTGACACGATCTTCTCAGAACTTTGCCTATCTTCTCGCATGTGCTGCTCCACCTACAACTATGCATCTCCAGCATTGGTACTAGGATATTGATCCTCCTGCACTCCTCTGCTCTGAACTCATATCAAAATTTTCTCCATCTATGAAACCACCTTTACCTAGTGCTCCACCTAAAATCAAAGTCTTTCTGATGCTATAGAAGCCAACTCTGTAATCGAGTCTCTCGAGGACAACCACTCAACGATGCATTGCTGAGCCTGCTACTATGCCTCAGACTCCGTTGTTGTCCCTTTGGACCTTCCGCACTCCATAGACCTATCCAAAACTATCTTAGATACACCATACCCCATGGGCTCCTTCGAAATTACCAAGAGCTCATCCGACTCTTCACTTGCAGCAATTGAATCGATGAAATTCGAGTTTTCTCCTTTCTTGCACTTCTTTCAAAATGGACATTCTCACTTAAAGTGCCCTGCTTCACCACACTTGAAGCACTTCTTGGATCCCTTGTTGCCCCTTTATTGACCCTTCTTCTTTCCTTACCTAGGCCTCTCTGAAATTATGGGACCCTTCTGGAAGATCTTCCTCTTCATCATCCATTTTTGCTGCTCATTGGATCTTAGCATTGATATGATCTTCTCGTATGTAAGGATTTGCGGTTCTCCCAAGCCTTGGGAGGCCACAGAAGGAGTCAGGGGGTTGGCTCTAGAGATTTCAGAGACTTGGTTGGTGCTTTGAAGACCTGAGACATAAGGTAAAGTAGGAAACCAAAGCCGAAGAATCAAGATTATAAAAAGAAGATTTTCTACAGGTTAGCCAGCTCAGTCCAAAACTGGGTCGGCTAAGTCTCAGTGCATAGATAAAATAGAGAGCTGTGTGTTCGAGACTACTGGCATGGCACAGGACTGGGCTGGCTCAATTTCAGACTGAGCCAACCTAGTGGAACTTAGCCAACTCAATGCTGAGATGAGTCGGCTCAATGCACGGGCAGAGTTTTGCGAGGGTCTATTTTGGGCTAGGATCTGAGATGATCCTAGGGGTCTTAAGGCCTAGTTTGAGAGCTCTTAAGGGGGCTAATTCATATGTGGGTTGGGTCTAGATCCAAAGGATGAGAGCATGAAAGACATGGGTGTACATAGGCTCGATGAGTGCTTTCATGTATTGGGTTAGCCGAGAAGTTTTTTTTGGTTGGGCCTAATGGCTATGTATAAATACAAAGATTGTATTAAAGTTTTTAATGCTGTGAATGCTATGGAATACTGACCTTTTCTCCCTCAACTCTCTTCTTTTCTTCTCTCTAGAGTTGCCACCCTAGGGTTCTTGAAGAAGCCCTAAAGAAGGGGGGTGTCTCCCTCAAGCCCAAGGAGGGAGACGCCCCATCATAGATCCAAGTGGAGGATCGGTGGTGTGCTGCCCATAGAGAACATCACAGATTTCTTCAGGTCCATGCTAAAGATCGAGAGCTTTCGCAACATGGTATCGGGGTGCTTGTGATGTCAAGGATGATTGGCGTTCGAACGATATCATGGGTCTATAATTTGGTATCAGAGCTAGGTGATGCCTGAAATATTATGGACGGCAATATGGTATCAGAGCCAAGTTTTAGAGCCTAATGATCCATGAAAGAGAAGAAGAAGTCGTACAAAATGAAATCAGAAATCTGCACAAGGATTCCATGGTATGTCTCAAATCTACCTTGTTATTACTATGGTTTGGCCAACCGGGAGCAGCGGATTGAAGGTGGAGGTTGAGAAGATTAATGAAAAGAAATTTTCTTAGGGTGGAAGAATTTGGTGCATGATTTGCTGATCGATCTTGGTGGAAAGACTGGAGTATATGATGGTTATGTAATAGGCAGGGAGCACTGAAGTGCTGCAGTAGCATTTTTCTGAAGATGTAGGGCTGAGAGAGGCTCGATAATGCAGCAGTCGAGGAAGATATCTCAGCAGAGAGCATCAGAGTTTTCTAGGAAGATAGGCAGTGTAGGGCTGTTGAAGAGAGATTTTTCAAGGGATAATGATCGAAGGAAGGCTAAAGAAGTGACTATACATCCTTTGGTGTCAGGAAGGCGAGGAAGTAGTTGGAGATATATTCAGCGGTTCGACTAGAGCATGAATTTATGGAGCCTTGGGAGTGATAGAGATTGATGATCCATGGAGGTCTAGCAGGTCAGGATTGGACGACTATAGAGCGGTGCAGAGATGAGTCAGAGAGCGTTAGAGTGCTGCAGGAGCGCTACCCTAGTGGCACAGGGCTGAGAGAGGCTCGGTGGTACAGCAGCCGAGGAGTGTATCTCAATAGATGGTGTCAAGAGCTTTTTAGAAAGATTGGGAGCAGGTCTTTGGGAGAGAAAGGAGGTCTTAGGGAGTGCCAGGAGGTCTCTAGCAGTTGAAAGTATCATGGATCAAATTTTTTCTACAGGAGCACCAGGGAGAGTCACAGTTTAGGTGGAGGATGGTTCTCCAACCATAACTAAAGTGATAGCTGGTGTAGGGGTAGAAGAGAAGGACTAGGGTGAAATTTTCTAGGGTTCAGTCGTTAGATTCAGAAGAGTTGGATGAGCTCTTAGATTTCGAAGGTAACCATGGATTACGGAGGTATCCAAGATGGCTTCGAAGGGATCCATGAAGTGTGGAGGGTTTGAAGGGGCAGCGACGGTGTTATAGGTGCAGTGGCAAGCTCAGCAGTGCAGCGTTGAGTGGTTGGCCTCGAGGGACTCGATGATGGAGTCAACTTCTATGGCATCAGATGGACTTTGGATATAGGTGGAGCTCCACAGTGGTGCCTCATAAGTGGAGAGAAAATTTGGTATGAGTTTAGAGCATCGGTGATGCACAGTTCCAGATGGAGTGGCATGTGCAGGAGGACAGGTGTAGTTTTGAGGAGACCATGTCAGGGTTTGCAGTGAGTGCCAGTACAGAAACATTATAGGTTCTCGAGGAAAGTCTAGAAAAAGTGATGCAGCTGCTAACCAGAAGGGATCCTATAATTTTAGGATGGTGCAGAGGTGCAAGCCAAGATCTTCAGTGGTGGAGGCGGTCATCCTAAAAGCCTCAAGGATGCACAACAACTGAAGAGGATTGGTAGAGGCGATGCTTGCATAGGTGCTGTTAAGTGCACAGGGATAGTAGGAACGTGCAGGAGGTCATTGCCAAGGGGTTTGCTAAGACTTGGGGCACCAAGATGGAGATTGTGAGGATTTATGGTGCTCCCAAGCCTTGGGAGGCCACGGAAGGAGTCAGGAGGTTATCTCCGGGGATTCCAGGAGCTTGGTTGATGCTTTGGAGATCTAGGACACAAGGTAAAGCAAGGAACCAAAGTCGAAGAATCAAGACTATAGAAAGAAGATTTTCTGCAGGTTAGCCGGCTTAGTCCAAAACTAGATCGGCTAAGTCTCGGTGCATAGGCAAAATAGAGAGCTGCACGTTTCGGACTGCTGGCATGGCACAGGACTGGATCGGCTCCATTTTAGACTGAGCCAACCTGGTGGAACTTAGCTGGCTCAGTACTGAGACTGAGCCAGCTCCATGCACGGGTAGAGTTACGCGAGGGTCTGTTTTAGGCTAGGGTCTGGGATGATCCTAGGGATCTTAAGACCTAGTTTGAGAGGTCTTAAGGGGGCAGACTGAGCCGGCTCCATGCGTGGGTAGAGTTACGCGAGGGTCTATTTTGGGCTAGGATCTGGGATGATCCTAGGGGGCTTAAGGCCTAGTTTGAGAGGTCTTAAGGGGGCTAATTCATGTATGGATCGGGTCTAGATCCAGAGGATGAGAGCATGGGAGACATGGGTATACATGGGCTTGGTGAGTGCTTTCATGTATTGGATTAGCTGGAGAGTTTTTCTGGCCGGGCCTAATGGCTATGTATAAATACATAGGTTGTATTAGGATTTTCAATGCTATGAATGTTGTGGAATATAGACCTTTTCTCCCTCAACTCTCTTCTTCTCTTCTCTCTAGAGTTGCCGCCCTAGGATTCTTGAAGAAGCCCTAGAGAAGGAGGGCGTCTCCCTCAAGCCCAAGGAGGGAGGTGCTCCATCATAGATCCAAGTGGAGGATCGATGGTGTGCTTTCCATAGAGAACATCATAGGTTCCTTTAGATCTATGCTAAAGATCAGGAGCTTCTGCAACATGGTATTGGGGTGCTTATGATGTCAAGGATGATTGGCATTCAAACGATATCATGGGTCTATAATTTAGTATCAGAGCTAAGTGATGCCTGGAACGTTGTGGACAGCAATATCGTACACCAGTATCTCCTTACCATACAGCAATATCATCACCAATAGATCGAAGCTCTCGGATAGCGAACATAGCATCAATAAAATTTTATCCTCCTCTTCGAGATCCACCATAATGTTGAGCAAATCCATGCTCATCTAGTCAAACCGCTGAATATGCCCCACAACATCCTCACCTTCTTGCATCCAAAGGTTGTACAATTGCTTTTTTAGCATCAACTTATTGCACATATTCTTTTTCATGTACAATTGGCATAACCTCGATCATAAATCCTTGGGTGTCTTCTCTTTCAACATGCCATACAGCACCTCATCTATTAGACAAGTCCTAATAATGGCACATGCTCTTTTCTCCAAGGACATCCACTCCTTGTCTATCATCTCCTTTGGCCTATCTTTCAAGACTGAATCTAGTCTCATCTGAACCAGCAAATCTTCCATCCTAATCTTTCACATCATGAAACTTTTTTTTTCATCAAACTTCTCATATTCTACCTTTAACCTACTATTCTTCATGATCGTATGAATCAAAAATAGCAAACAGATAGATCTTAAAAAAATACCATGATTAGGAATGGTGGACAGCGGTCTTATGATCTCTTTCTTCCTCATGAAGCTTGGAGAAAGCCTTTAGATTTGAACCTCACTACTGATCTCTGCTGAAGTCCAATCTTCTTCCTTCTCCATGCTCAATCAGGCTCTGATACCATTTGTTGGATCCTAGTACCTCTCTGATACCAATTATTGGAGAGAAGAAGAATAAAGTAGATGGCTGGCATCTAGGGTTTAAAGTTAGAACCAAAGAGAGAAGAGTAGAGAGTTTTAAGGAGAAAAGCTTAATTATATTTCACTCTATTATAAAGATATAATACTTGGGTTTATATATTCTAGGATTTTTTCTATACCACATGAATCCTAATAAATCCAAACCCTTGTTGAAAAACTCTCCTAGGCTAAACCAATACATGAAAGCACTTACCGAGTCCATGTACATATGTCTCACATGCTCTCATCCCCTAGATCTGAACCCAACCCATACATGAGTTAGCCCTCTTAAGACCTTATTGGTCCAAGCTTTAAGATCCTAGGATAAAAGCCTATCCTAGATCTAAATAAAAAATTTCATCCAGTTCTGATCACCACCGTCGAGCCAGCTCTATCAGAAGCTAAGTTGGCTCGGCTGCATCTTATCTGAACCCTATTTTTTGTCTGTCTGAGATAGCCGGCTCGACTGCATCTTGAGCTGGCTTGATCTCAGCCTGAGTCGGATCGACTGCATATCCAAGCCAGCCTACCTATGTGCCTACCCCTTATCTTGGCTGATTCTTCTCCTAACTTTGGTTCCTTGCTCCACCTTATGTTCCAAGTCTCTAGAGCATCTACCAAGCTCCTCACACCTAAACTTCAAGTCCGTGCAGGGATACACGCCGCCTTCACCTAGGACAACTTCTATCCTAGCCTTAGAACTAACACCTGTCCTAGTCTTCTGGAGCCAACATCTTGGCTTCTCTTGTGGCCTCCCAAGACTTGGAAGCACCATATCAAATCCTACGTTGGCTACATATATGTAATAGCTATTTAACTTGACCTATTTAACATATTATCTTCCTTTATTTTTTATGTTCCATGTTATCTGTTTAACACATTTTTGACCTATTTAGGTTGACCTACTTAACCTATTTAATCCATTTAATGACTTGACTTATTTAATAAATGAATTATATGGATTAGATTGGCTTATCTATTTATTAAACAAATTGGGTTCAAGTATGAATCTTTGATCTACTTAATAATTAATAAAACGATCAAATTTAGAGTAATAAATGTTTGATCTAATACCTATCCATTCCAATCCGTATCTGACTTGACGTGACCCAATTGCCATCTCTATTCTAAAGTTTCCTTTAAAATGAGTTGTTTCTAATGTTAGGAGTCTTATCAAGGTTCATAAAAAAAAAGTGCATTAGTCATATTTCTTCAAGTATCAAAGAAAATGGATATGTTGATGTATAAATTTTTATTAAAAAAATAAATATAATAAATGAATATGAGGATTTGAATTTCAAACTTTTTAATAGTCTAATCATCAATTAACCAATAAACTCCAACTCTCGTATGTTTTAAAGTTGATGGATAAATATATTCATACCATTTAAATAGTTATACATGCACAGCCAACGCAAAATTATTTTTCATAGTTGAGCCTCTTGAGGATGTGAAAAACTAAAGAAAAATGGACAAGATATGAAAATTAAACAAAAATATAGAAACAAGTTTCTTTAACTACTAAGAAATCAATTTTTGTGTATTTTTTTTGGTTTTATAGGAAAGAGTCCCAAAGACCCCTTGTCTTCCCTATTCGGCTGCTCCAAGCCTCCCACTTAATTAAGCCTCATAAGGACATAAAAAATGGAGGAAAATCCATGGAAAACATAAAAAAAATTGATGAAACAAAGGACAGACGAAAAAAATCAGAGGTATGACCTTTTCCCTCATAGATTGATCATTTTTCTTTAGTTTTTGCATCTTTTTCTTTTCACTTGGTTGTATTTTTTTGGAGATCTATGGAGAAGGAGAGCATCTAAGGATATTGGAGGGGTTTTTAGGTTTCGATGGAGATTTTGTCAAGGATATGGGATTTTATGTGAGTTGCAGCGGTGTGAGCTTGAGGTTTTGGAGAGCTAATTTGGGTAGAAGCATGATATTTTGTAGGGTTTGGGGATTTTTGATTGAAAGGATTTTTCTTGGGCTCCTTTATTTTCAATTTATGAAGTTCTATTCAAATGATAATACGAATATGATACTAAATCCACGGTGTCAGACTTCCAAGCTCCAATTTTCTTTGGCTCCTAACTTTTAGTTTATGGAGTTGTGTTCTCATGATAACATGAATATGATACCAAATCCACAATGCAAGACTTGCGGTAGGCTAAGTTCCACCTCTCTGAACTCTCATTTAGGACCAAAAGGACCAAAACAAAATTTTTTGGCTTCTAGGTTCAATTTATGGAGTTTTGTGTTGTTTTTATTTTTGTAGAAGCTTTTTTTTGAGTAAAAATAGGAAGAAAGTAAGGTACTTCCCCCCTGCAAAAATAATTTGAAGTAAGGAAAAAATAAAACAAGAGTGCTAAGGCTCTAAATTGTGAAACGGTAGGCTTGAATCATTTATGGGTTGAGGGGATTGCCCATATGGAGCATCTCAGAGTTGCCACTTTTTTAGGGGCCTTTGTATTATCACTTTTTAATATTTATAATTTGGATATGTGGTTTGCAAGATGTAGTGCCATAAAAAATAACTCTTCAACCCAAGTCTCATGTTCCTGATAAATTTATTTTGTCAGACCAACCAAGTAAACTCTTTGATCATAGAAATTTCACCCGCTATGCTTCCACCTAACCCATATCCTGTTGAACCACAATCACCAATGTACCCTTCATTTTTAGACACATATGAACCCGTCTTGACTGGGAGATGCCCTATGATTTTTTTTTTCTATTTCAAATATTATAGAAAGGATGGCATGTGATTGTGCAGAACCTTTGGTTGCACTCATTGGAAATGCAATTTGTTATCCTCAGGTTAATAGTTTAATGCACATTTTTCTGGGTGCCTACGACAATGTATCTAATGCATTAGTTCTTCATTAAGCTACTAGAAATGATTGTTTTTCAGATATTATAAGTATTTTAGTCAGTAGAGGACCAAACAATACTATCCCTACCTTGTGCTCTGTGAAGTCTTCAAATCTCACTAAGATGGAGTTCTATTCGATTGGTAATATGAATATGATATCGAATCCATGGTGTCAAAATTGCAGTGGGCTAATTTTCACCTTTTGAACTCTCATGTAGGGCTGAAATAACTTTTTTATGAGGCTTTTCAATTCAATTTACGGAGCTCTATTCTATTGATGAAATGAAGGCGTTATAAATCCATGGTGTGAGACTTGCAATAGCTAAGTTCCACCTTTTTGAACTCTCATGTAGGATCAAAATATTTTTTTTTTTTTTTGGCTTCTAGATTCAATTTATGGGGTTCTTTTTTTTTGGGGGGTAGAAGTTTTTTTTGGTAGAAGATGGAGTTCTGTTCTGTTGATAATATGAATATGATACTGAGTCCATGGTGTGAGACTTGTAATAGGCTAATTTCCACCCTTCGAAACTCTCATGTGGGGCTAGAATATATTTTTTTTAAGGCTTTTCAATTCAATTTATAGAGCTCTATTCTGTTGACAATATGAATATGAACTACTGTATATGTGGCTTTAAATTATAAATTTGTTGTTGAAATAAGCATCTTATGAACCTCAATTTTCTATGTTCAATTTTCTTTCTAATTCTTATGCTACCCGCTGATTGTAGTTTTACCATAACAACTCATTTTATTATAGTTGGTATTATTTTATTATCTATTATAATGTGCAGGACATAATGTTAGATAAGAACTGGATGAAACATAATCACGGAGCAGGTATGGAATATATAAATACAGTCTATTCATTTCTTAACTTTGCTTTTGGTTAGCTAACTATTAGTGATAGAATATGATGTCCTTGTACTAAGTGTAGAAATATAGTCTTTAAGGGCCAACATGAAGTGAGGGCTCACTTGATCCAAAATGGAATTATGAAAAGTTATAAACATTGGGTTTATCATGGGGAGACAATTGAGAAAAATTTAGATGATTGCAATGTTAATAGTGTAGGCAATTTAGATAAGGAATAAAATACAAATTATGATGACTTAATTGGAATAGTTCTATTAGGATTTGATGCCTCGAATTTGATCTACAACAAGAAAAGAATTAATTTTTAGCATAGCAGTTGGGCCAGCTCTGATACGCGATCGAGCTGGCTAAGATTGAGATCGAGCCGGCTCGAATCACAGTCGAGTCGGCGCTCTTAGGTTGACAGACAGCAGAAGTCCAAATGAGACACAGTCGAGCCAGCTCAACCGTTGACCGAGCCGACTCGATGGAGGCGAATAGAACACGATGGGGTTTTCTCTATTTGGACTTGGATTGTAATTAATCCAAGGGATCTACAGAAGTTGCATGTGGACCACAGCATCCAATAGCCATGGAGGGTCATGATCATGATCCGAAGGTCAAAAAATATTTCAGGACTCCATTAAGGACATGTTCGACTCATATTAGGAGAACGAGCCCTGTTAGGATTCCTTTGAAATACTGAGAAGAGGATTCTTATCCTATTTAAAGGGTTGAGGTGCTGTAGAGAAAAAAAATGGCACATGGGATATGAGAGGCATGTAGAGAAACTCAGACAACCATCGAGAGAAGCTTGGCAGAGCATCGAGTATGTGCAGCCCACGAAAGAGAGAAGTAACAGGTGCATAGCATCCGATGAGAAGGCTATGAGGGTAGAGTATCTTGTAGCTTCTGTGGATCTTCTTGAGATTCTGAGAGAGCTTTTATGAAGATAGCTTCTAGTTGAGAGAGATTTATGTACAGTGAGTTGAAAGTGGGTATTTTTCTCTTGTACCTATTTTTCTCTTTCATAGTAAAGCTTTGCATGCCCTATAGAGGCGAGCCTTTAGGCTGATCTATGTATTTGATTATTTTTTTATTTTATTTTTTTTTCTACCATAATAATTTGATACTAGATCCTTAATAAGTGGTATTAGAATAGCTGATATCCCAATAGTTTGGTATCAGAGCGAGTTGATATCATAATAATTGATATCAGAGCCAGATAGTACTGGAGCACAGATTGTAGCATTGGATAGAGATTGAAGAATATGAAGAAGACAAGCACAATCAAGATGGAGATCAACTAGTTCGATGGAAAGGGTAATTTCTTTTTATGGCAAGCAAGAATAAAGAATGTCCTCATCCAACATGGATTGATCGATGCTCTCTTGTATAACGAGATGCCAGCCACCATAGAGGTGAAGGATTGAAAGTTGATTTAGATATAGATGGTGAGCACGATCTGCTTGTACCTAGCGAATGATGTGGTGATCCATGTACTTGGTGAGACTTTTCTGATGGTACTATGGTCGAAGTTTGAGGAGTTGTACATGGCGAAGTTGCTCACCAACATGCTATTTCTTTGAAGATAGTTCTACCAACTATATATGAACGAAGGTCAGAGTGTGCGGGAGCATCTATCCAACTTCTAGAAGATCCTCACCAACCTCCTCAGCATTGATGAAAAAGTTGAGGAGAAGATCAGGATGTTGGTCTTACTAGCATTTCTCTTCTATTCATATGAATCCTTGGTGACTGCTCTTCTGATGGAAAAGAACACCATCAAGATGGACGAGATCACTATAGCGATACTCTAGAATAAGGTTCTCAAGAGGGAGAACCCAGCTTCGAGCTTAGATGGCGGTAGCTCAGCTTTGGTAATTTTTGAAGGTGCAGGAGGCAATAGATAGAGTGATAGAGGATCGTGAGAAGGATGATCTAGGTCCAAGATGAGAGATCCTATCAAGATTAGATGCTATACATGCGATGAGTTGGGACATCGAGTCAAGGATTGCCCATAACTCAAGGATCAGATGAGGGCTACTGCAGCGACGGCCAGTAGTGAGTCAGAGAATGATGTCTTGAAGATATCTGATGAGGTATCTAATTTTTTTCAATAGTGGATTTTAGATTCTGCATGCACATGTCATATTTATTGTAAAAAAGAGTAGTTTGACTTCCTAGAGAGCTGTGAGGGCACTGCTTATCTACTAGATAGATTGAGCTATGTGATTAGAGGCATCAGGATAATCAGCTGGAAGACACATGATGGTGTAATGAAGAGATTAGGGGAGGTTCGATACATACCCAATTTCAGATGGAATCTTATCTCATTGAGTAGACTGAATTTAAACAGCTATAGGTGGGTAGTAGGTGATGGAATCCTGAAGATCATGCACAGCAATAGGATGATATTAGAGGGGAAGAAGAAGATAAGAGGATATTACTCTCTAGCAGAAAGTTCAGTGCAAGGTGGAGCTCCAAGTGGAGATGGATCAAGCATGAGATGAGAGACTTAGGAGGATGAGAGGCGATGTCGTAGAGTGAAGTTCCTATTGCTGTAGGAGAATTTTTCGAGCAGGTCTTTGGTCAAAGTGGACACAGCCCATGATAGAGGTGGAATTGAGCAGCCTAGCTTGACTCCCATGTTTGCCCATCCATGATCAGCAGGTGTGCCCTAGGGCATGGGGATGAGATGGATCATAAGCTCTCAAAGTTAGGTGGAGGTCGAATGTCGAGTTGAGGTGAAGATTGTTAAGATTTGATGTCTCAAATTCGATCCATAACAAGAAGAGAATCAGTTTTCAACATAGTAGTTAGGCCAGCTCTGATACACGGTCGAGCTAGCTCAGATTGAGATCGAGCCAGCTCGAACCACAATCAAGCTAACTCTCTTAGGCAGACAGATAGTAGGAGTCTGGATGAGATGCAGTCGAATCAACTTGACCCTTGATCGAGTTGGCTCGATGGAGGTGAATAGAAAATGATGGAGTTTTCTTTATTTGGACTCAGATTATGATTAATCCATGGGGTCTACAGGAGTTGCATGTGGACCACAGGATCCAGCGGTCATGAAGGGTTGCGGTCATGATTTGAAGATCAAAAAATATTCTAAGACTCTATCAAGGATATGTTCGACTCATATTAGGAGAACGAGCCCTATTAGGACTCCTTTGAAATGCTTAAAAGAGGATTTTCATCCTATTTAAAGAGCTGAGGTGCTATAGAGCAAAAAAAATGGCACTGGGGCATGAGAGGCATGTAGAGAGGCTTAGAAAATCATCAAGAGGAGCTTGGTAGAGCGTCGAGTATGTGCAACTCATGAGAGAGAGAAGCAACAGGTGCATAGCATCCAACGAGAAGGCTGTAAGGATAGAGTATCTTGTAGTTTCTGTGGATCTTCTTGAAATTCTGAGAGAGTTTTTGTGAGGGTAGCTTCTAGTTGAGAGAGATTTATGTACGGTGAGTTGAGAGTGGGTGTTCTCCTCTTGTACCTATTTTTCTCTTTCATAGTGAAGCTTTGCATGCCCCGTGGAGGTGAGCCTTTAGACTGATCCACGTACTTGATTATTTTCTTATTTTATTTTTTTCTTCTTCTTGCCATAATAATTTGGTACTAGATTCTTAACAAGCGGTATCAGAGTAGCTGATATCCTAATAGTTTGGTATTAGAGCGAGTTGATACCACAACAGGTTCATGATGTATGTGTGCTTTCATGAATACTGATGTTGAAAGAGATGACGTGAATGAAGGATATGAACCCCAAGAACCAAATCCAGAAGCAACAGCCTTTTATAGGTTGCTTAAAGTCCTTGATGCGACAAGATCTCCAAATTATCCTTTATGGTAAAGTTACTCCATTTAAAATGTTCAAATAATTAGAGTGATACATCAATGGATAAGTTGCTGAAGGTTTTCAAGGAAGTTCTTCCAAATGGTGCCTTAGTTCGAAACTCATTTTATGAAGCTAGGAAGCTTATTCAGGATTTGGGACTTGAATATATAAAAATAGATGCATGCTTGAATGATTATGTTATATATTGGGGAGAGCATGCCAATGCAATTGTATGCCCTATATGTAACTTATCTCGCTGGAAATACCAAGGCAGAACATGCAATATCCCTCAAAAGATTTTGCATTATTTTTCTTTGAAACCAAGACTACAAAGGTTGTATATGTCTCAAATCACTACAATGGACATGAGATGGCATGAGGAGAAAATGATAAATGATGGCATATTAAGACATCCAGCCGACTTATTCGCTTGAAAATCCTTTGATAATAAGCACATGTCCTTTTCTGCAGATCCTCAGAGTGTTAGGCTTGGTCTTGCAAGCGATGGCTTCCAACCATTTGGAAATATGTCTACACCTCATAGTATATGACCAGTTATGTTGGTTCCATATAATTTACCTCCATAGCAGTGTATGAAAGATCCTTATTTTATGATCACACTTCTTATTCAAGGTTCTAAGTGCCCCTAAAATGATATTGATGTATATCTATAGCCTTTAATTGAAGAGTTGAAGGAGTTATGGATGTAGTAGAGACATATGATGCTCATATATGATAAAATTTCAACTTACATGCTACTGTCCTTTGGACTATTAATGATTTTCCCACATATGGTAATTTGTCTGGGTGGATGATTAAAGGAAAACTAGCTTGTCCTTGTTGCCACAAAGACACTCGCTCTCTTTCAATATGAAGTAAGATTTATTGCATGGGACATCATCAGTTCTTACCCAAAAATCATTCATGGTGACATAATAAAAGATCTTTTGATGGAAAATGTGAATATAGAGATGCACATAAGGTACTAACTGGTGATGGGGTGTTGGATTAGTTGTGTAAGTTAAAAAAAGTTACTTTTGGAAAGGATCAAAAGCATAAGCATGATGATTTTAATGATGTTTACAATTGGAGGAAGAAGAGCATATTCTTTTAATTGCCTTATTGGAAGGATCTGAAATTACGCAATAATCTTGATATGATGCATATTGCGAGGAACAATTCTTCTAACATTTTAGGAACTGTGCTGGATGTAAAAGAAAAGACAAAAGATACATTGAAGAGTCATTTTGACCTTGTAGATATGAACATTAGAAACAATCTTCATCCTTATATTGAAAATGGTAAATTGAAATTGCCAGTTGCAACCTATGCATTATCCCCACGAGAGAAGATAGCCTTTTGCAATTTCTTATCTAATCTAAGGATCTCTGATGGATTCAGTACAAGAAAATAGAGTATTAGTGATGGATATTAGCGACGGTATTTTACTGTCGCTAGTAATAGGTATTAGCAACAGACTTAGAGATGGTAAAACTGTTGTCGCTAATAACCTTTTTACTAACATCTTTAATGATGAAAACTTAATCATGTCTAATAGTTATTAGCAATAGCAGTGGCAATGGCCATGCCATCACTATAGTTATTAGTGATAGTATTAGCAAAAAAAATTAGCCATCGCTAATACTAAATAATTTTATTTTTTTAATTAGATTTTATTATTATTAGCAATGATAGATAATTATTAAAGATGATAGTTTATCGTCGCTAATAAAAAATAATTTAAATTTTATTTTAAATTTATTAGCAATGGATTTGGCCATTGCTAATGATCTGACTGTGTCGCCAATACATTATTATATTAGCAATGGCAAAAAAGTCATCGCTAATATCGTCGCTAATTTTAATTTTTTTAATTTTTTTTAAAATATGATATAATTTTAAAATTTAAAGTCTATCTTCATCATTCATTATCTCAATAATTATCATTAGAGTATCGTCACAAAAAATAATCTCAATTTGATAGACCTAGCTATGTTGATCAATAAAATTTAATTTGATGGTCATGAATAATCGTATGATGACCTGATAGATAGAGACTATTGATTGATCTAAAAATTTGAAATGATGATCTCAGTAATATTTATAGCATACTATTAAAATTTTAATTTAATTGGATATCATTATCATGGTCAATTTAGCATGGGATGATTTAGATCGTTAAATGAAAAATAAGTGATCAAAAGACCAAATGACATTCTATTATAAGATAATTTTTTAGATAAATAATCATTGCTACTATTTTGATCATTTGTATGATGGTGATCATAAAATTCAAACCGTGGATACATGAATAATCTAAAACTATATGTCACTTGATACTCATTCTTAAAGTCATTTAGTAATTATACTTGTGCTTTTGTAAGATCTACTTAACATGGTTGGTTCATATATTTATGATTTAGATTTTATGATCACCACTATACAAATAATTAAAGTAGTAGTAAAGATCATTTATCTAAAAAATCATCTTAATCGAATATTATTTAACCTTTTGATCACTCATTTTTCATTTAACGATCGAAATCATTTTATGCTAAATTGACCATAATAATGATGTCTAATTGAAGTAAAATTTTAATAGTATGCTACAAATATAACCAAGATCATATTGCAAGATTTTGGATCCATCAGTGATCTCTATCTATTAGATCATCATGTGATCTTTTGTGGTTATTAAAATTAAATTTTATTGATCGCTATAGCTAGGGCTATTGGATCGAGATAGTTTTTTATGATAATATTCTAATGATAATTATTTAGATAATGAATGATGAAGATGGATATTAAATTTTAAAATTATATCATATTTAGAAAAAAATAAAAAAAATTAAAAATTAGTGACTACATTCTTATCGTTACTAATAGTCATATTATCTATGGATTTCTGACTATTAGCAATGGAAGAAGTCATCACTAATAAATTTAAAATTTTTTAAAATTTTTAATTATAATTATAAATAAATTAATTAATTATTGATGGTTATTAGCAATGACTATATTTGCCATCGCTAATAATTTTGAAAAAACTTATTTAAATTTTTTTTAAAAATATTTTTTTAAAATTATTAGTATTAGTGATGGCTCTCTATTTTTAGTGATGGAGCTATTATTATAAATACTTCTACCGATGGTATTAGTGGCGGCCAATTTACCATCGCTAATAAAAATTATAAATTTTTTTTTTTTCTGATAAAAGTATTAGCTTTGGATTTTTGTCTTTAATGATGGAGATCCGTCGCTAATACTTTTATTGATGGCATTAGCAATGGTAAGTTTACCATTTCTAATAATCCTTAAAATCGAAAAAAATTTTGCTTCGTGCTCATCCTCTCCCATTCTTGCCCCTTATACTCCTCTTGCCATGCCAATGTCCAAACCCCTCGACTTCACCACCCCGAGCCCGCATCCCTCCATGCCCACATCCATCCCAACCTCGCCAATCCCGATGTCATCGGCCCGACCCCACGGCCCCTGCCCCACCTCCCCTAGCCCACGATCCCGCCTCCCTGGCCTAACCCCATGGACCCTGAGCCACCTTCTCGCATCCCTGAGCCATCGCAGACACCCACTTCTTCCCCACCCTTCTCGTCGATCTTCACCACCTCCTACTAGTTGGACTTCTCCTCCAATCTCCCTTAGGCGGTTTCCTTCCTATAGATCTCTGAATAAGAGAAAAAAATGAAAAGAAAGAAAAGAAAAAAAACCCAACACAAAACTCTCACCATCATCTAAGCTTCCCTCGACTGCTTCAAGCTCCCACCTAGTTGGGACTCCTAAGGACGTAGTGGAAAGATGGGAAAACATAGGGAAAATCAATGAAAACATAGGAAATATGAAAAAATTTCAATGTAAGACCTTTTTCCACATAGATGATCATTTTTTTTTCTTTTTACTCATAGATGATCATTTTTTTCTCTTTGCTCCTTTTTCTTTTCATTTCATTATCTTTTTGAGAGATCCGTGGGGAAGGAGAGCACTTGAGAGATATTAGAGGCATTTCTTAGGTTCTAATTGGGCTTTTGAGAGAGTTGTGGTGGTGTGAGTTGGTCCATCGGAGGTTTTGAGAGCTTAATCTTGGTAGAAGCTTGATATTTGGTAGGATTTGGAGATTTTTTATACAAAGGATTTGTTGTTGGCTACAAAATTTTTGATTTATGGAGCTTTATTCTCATAATAATGATGTGGGGGATTATTGGAAGGAGACATGCTAGGGGTAAATTTTTTTTTTGGGTGGTGATTTTTGGGGGCAAGGTGGGGCTCTTAGAAAAGAAAAAAGAGAAAAAAAAAATAATCTTTATGATAAAAGATCTTACATTTTATTTTTTCTATATTTTTTTCTTGCTTTTTCCATTCTCAGGAGTCTCAATTAGATAGTTCTTCCCCCAAGCAACAGCGCTTTTCCCCCTTATTTTTTTTTGGTCTCAATTCAATTATCAAAGATAAAGTTAGCAGTAGTGTTTCTTTTTTATTATTATTATTATTATTATTATTATTTTGTTAGTTTATTAGAGGATTCAAAGGATCAAAAAGGATGATCTTTAGAGCACCCAGTAGAGCAAGATAGGATTAATTGTGTTGTTTCTTATTGATTATTTTTTTAATTATTATTTTTTTGTTGTTTCATCATTTTGCTCAAGAAGAAACTAAGAGAATTGAGTTAGGAAAGATAAGTTGCATATCTTTATTTTTTTGGTTTATTTATTCATTCATTATACTTTGTATTCATTCATTAGTTTAATGGAATGATGCTGATGCAAATATGGTAACTTTTAGGTTTTTCAATGCATTATATGAGAAGCCATATTTGATTTCTTATAAGAAATATATCTATGTTTATGTAATCTTCCACTCCATCTACTCCTTCCACTCCATCCATCTATTTTTTTGGTTTGTTTAATCATTTATTATATTTTGTATTCTCTTATTATTATTATTTTTTTAAACTAACTTTTTTTTCATTGTATAGAGATGAGATAGTATCATCATCAAAGAAAAAAATGCATATCGGATAATTTAACTTTAAGCAACTTATTTTTTTTGCTATAATAATCATTTTATTTAATTATGATATGTAGGATATTTATAACATGAAAATGTAATATTTATTTTTTAATTTTTAGTATAAGCAAAGAAAAGAGTTCTAAAAAAAATTGATCAATGTATAAGTTTCTAAAATAATATTGTATAACATATATCAGGACTCATGGTTGTGTGCTAGCTAGGCTTATTATTCCAGTCATCATATCAGATAATTTTATTAGTAAACTTTTTTAATTATTTTAATTTTTTATGTTTAAAAGCTTCACATATTTAGACTAGGCTTGAGTTAGAAAAGAAGATCTAAGAGCTAAAAATTTAATCTAACCATCCAATTGATGGACCAAAAGTGTCTATATAGTTTTGTATCATCAAATGAAACATGTTGTAATAATCTGTTAGAGAATTGAAGGAGAGTATTGAAAGATATGCCTCCATATCGAAAGATACGTCTCTATATCAAAACTTATGAATAATTTTTATATTTTTTTATTTCAATATACTGAAAAACCTGACTCTCATCCATCAGCTACTAGAGATGAGTAGGAGGATGTAAAGGGCATTACCAAATTTTTTTTTATTTGTATATAATTTTGATACATCATTATTCTATATGCCCTAGTGGAGCAGTAAGGAGTACGCCAGTAGGTAGTAGAGAGTTCGATAGAATCGGGCCGCCTAGTAAGATCGGATCAAGCACATGGGCGGCTCCATCGGCATACATATTATGGCTGACAGACTGTTAAAAAATCTATACCAAAACTCCTCACTAGAACTATAAAAATTCTTATATGAATATTTTAATTAATTTAATATTATTATTTACTTATTATAGATACGAAAACTAGATCATCCACCAAACTAGCTATAGTTGTGGAAGGCCATACACCGATTTAGGAGGGTTGGTGATTATTTAGATTCTAGGTCATGGTAGATCGCGGTAAGAATTTCAAATTCTATTTATTAAGCTATTACAAGATCTGATATGTATATTAGAACTAATGTATTTTTGAACTATATAAGTGGATTATTCAGAGTACATCATTGCGCGGTATGGCATTGACCCATCCACTTAGTCCATCCTTGACCTTAAAGGATGGTTTAGGATCACCGGAGGGATGAGTAGGAGCTGGGGTATAGGATTCAGCCATAGCTTTGACCCTCCAGCAGCTTAATCTTCTTTGGCATCCTCACAGGCCTCGACATCCTAGATTTAGAGCAATGCCCACGTGGAAGAGGTCGTATACAGATTTTTGAGCCTATGACCTCAGAGAATTCGGGATATCATCTGTGATGTGGTCGTGGAGGATCTTCAAGATCTGCTACTATGCAATCAGCTAGACTCATTGTTCTAGCCATCTCATTAGGTAATTCTATTAGTAAACTCTTTTACTTATTTTAAATTTTTATATTTAAAAGCTTAACATATTTAGGCTAGGCTTGAGTCGAAAAAGAAGATTTAAGGGCTAAAAATTTAATCTAATTATTCAATTGATGGACTTAGGGTGTCTATAGTTTCGTATCATCGAATGAAATATGTAGAAATAATCTATTCAAGAATCGAAGGAGGATATTGAAAGATATGCCTCCATATCGAAACTTATGAATAATATTTTATTTTTTTTTATTTCAGGATGCTGAGACATCCAGCTCTCATTCACCAACTGCTGGAGATGAGCATGAGGATGAGAAGGATATTATCTAATTTTTTTATTTGTATATCATTTTTGATACTTGTAAAATAGTTTTTCAATATAAAATTATATAATTTATATCTTTAATATAATATAACTAATTTTATATTTATGATTATGTTAAATAGTTATTATCTTATTTTTAATAAATTTTAGAAAATATTATTATTTATTAATAGATTTTAAATTATTTAATTATATTTTTTTAAAAAAATTAAAAACTATTAGCAATGGCATTAGCGCGTAAAGTGCCATTGCTAATAAATTTTTTTAATTTTTTTAAAAAATTAGAAAAGTATTACTAACAGTATTAGTAATAAAATCATTATCACTAATATTTTTTAATTTTTTTTAAAAAATTTAAAAATAATTAGTGATGGCATTAGAGACTAGGATGTTGTAGCTAATATATTTTTAATTTTTTTAAAAATATAAAACTATTAGCAAAGGCATTAGCGATAAAAATATCATTGCTAATAGATTTTTTAATAATTTAATTAATAAAAATTAAAATTTTTAGCAACAACATCTTTGTCACTAATACCATTGCTAATAGTGGTAATTAGCGATAAAGATATATTCATCAGATTTTTAGCGATGGCTAGCCATTATTAATAGCATTAGTGATAGCAAATTGACTATTAGGATGATAATTAGCCATTGCTAATTGTCAGTTTTTTTGTAGTATTATTCTCTTCTAACATATCAAGATGTGTGAATATAAATGAGAAGAAGATTTATGGCTTAAAGTGTCATGACCATCATATTCTTTTGTAGCAAATACTTCTAGTTGCCATTCGGGGATGATTGTCTAAGTCTATTTGTGAGCCATTGATTGAGTTAAGTAACTTCTTTAGAAACTTATGCTCCAAGTCGTTAAAAGTTTAAGACCTAAAATAGCTGGAGGATGACATTGTTATGACTCTATGTAAACTTGAAACAATATTTCCACTAGCTTTCTTTGATATTATCATTTATTTACCAATTCACTTGGCAAGCGAGGCTAAAATTGGTGGACTGATCCAATATAGATGGATGTATCCAGTTGAAAGATAATCTTTAACTTTAATTTTGAAACTTAAATGTGATTTTCTTTTGTATTATTTTTGACTTAGTTAATATCTTTTGAATCTAGGTATTTGCATACACTAAAGTCTTATGTTCGAAACAAGGCTCGTCCAAAGGGATCAATTGCAAGAGGTTATCTTGCAAACGAATGACTTACATTTTATTTTAGGTATTTAAATAGTGTTGAAACAAAATTTAATCAAGCCCCATGAAATGATGATGGAGCTACTTCATACCAAGGACTATCAATCTTTGCAAAAGATGGCTGTGCAAAAGGAGCTTTTAAGTCTTATGAGCTTAATGCTCAGGAGTTTACACAAGCTTATGCATATGTTCTTTGAAATTGTGAGGAAGTTTGGCCATATATTGAGTAAGAACAAAATCTTGTTATTATGAAAATTTTCAAAGAACTTTGTTTATACTTCAATCATATTTATTATTGATTAATTATGTCATTCATAGGGAGCATAAAAAAGAATTGGAAGAGGTGAGCTTAAGAAATATCTTGGCTAGACATAACAAGGAATTTCCAGATTAGTTTTATGAACATGTAGGTATCATATAATATAGGTAAATACTTTAAGTTACTTTTATTTATGCTAATAATGGCTTAATTTATTTATCTTAAACAAGTTTCAAAGATTAAAGCTAAAGGCAAAGCAAGTGAGAATCTTCTAAGCTTGGCTGTTGGACCGTTCAAAATAGTTCATAGATATGGAACATACATTGTCAATAGATTCAGATTTCATGGTAGAAATCATGCAATTGGGTGAAAAAGTTAGAATAGTGGAGTGCTTGTAAAAGAAGATGATACATCTGCTGATAAAGAATATTATGGAGTGTTGGAAGACATTTTTGAATTATTGTATGTGGAAAATAAAAAAGTAGTTCTTTTCAAATATCATTGGTGGGATGTTGGCTGATTGGGACGAGGATATAGGGTTGACAACTATGGATATATAAGTATAAATATCCATGAATCTTTGAACACAAATGAGCTTTTTGTGTTGGCTTCTCAAGCCGAACAAGTATTCTATATAGAAGATTTAGTTGATAGCAATTGGCTTGTTGTGGTAAAGCCTTATCCACATGATGCTTAAGATGTGCCATCTATAGATAATGATGTAGATGATGATGATGATGATAGTTTGATCGAAGATGATGTCTACCAATAAGTGGACAAGAACAAAATTTTTAATATGGCCAAGTCATGAACAATGATGAGTTGATATGAGTGCTACATCGAGATCATGTTCAACCACAAAGCCTTTCACCCAACAATGACAAAAATACAGAGAATTTGCCGTTAGATGATTTATTAATGATGATGAGATAGATGAAGAAGTTGAAAGCGAACAGATGATGATCAAAATAATCATGATGAATATAGTTCTGATGAATATAGTCCTGATGATTAGCTTATTTATAATTAGAGTTTTATTTTTTGTGATGTTGGAAGAAGAAACATTATGCGATGACCAACAAGTATTTTAATTTAAATCATTTTATCGTGTTCATGTTATTTTTGTATCTTATGATGGCATATTCATATTTTTTGTGCATCTAGTAGATGCTGTTGATAATTAGTTAAACTTTTACTAGAAAGCTTGCTTATTATTTTTATTAGAAAATGGTTAGATGTAGAGAAAGAGTTGCATGAATTGCTGGATGAGAACAATGCCTTATTATTAATATAAGATTTCAAACAAATGAAGTTACATCACCTCATCGAGAAAGGCTGCAATGAAATCAATCACAAGGAGAGGCACAACTTTGGGACCAACAAAACAAGCAAACAAATGAACACCAAGACCAGGTGCTTGAATTGCAGCAAAGTCAATCCTATGGATAGCAACTTCAAACTCAACCAAGAGTTTCTAGTCATTATAGTAATGTTGGTATAATAATATTTTATTTATAGCTGAAACTTTTAATTTATTCTACTTAAACTTAGTTATACTAATTGTAATTTATTTTTTATAGCATCTGTTTCAAGTAAGAATGTGCGTGGGCATTACAAATGTATTAAGGTTGATATGAGAACAAAGAATGGACCATTGAAAGTTAGCATCCCTCATGATGTACTAAGAGTAGTAGGAGAAAATGCTAGAGATATTATCAATTTTTGTGGTTATGTTGTTAGGACACAAGCTCCATTAGCTGCAAAAAATTGGCCAGATGTAGCAAATAGAGTAGGTGAGCGAATGTGGCTACAAGTAAAGGTAAACTAAATATTTATGATTGATTTTAGTATCTTCTTTATTTCTATTTGTATATATTAACATATAATTTACATTGTTTGTGTTTTTTAGGAGAAGTTTAAGATGGAAGATGATAGGATTGAATAACGTTTATTTGTTTTTGTCTTGGCCACCATGCAATGACTTTATAGAGGTTGGAGAAATCGCTTGCATGATTTATATAAGAAATTTAGAACTGATGAGGAGAGGTTGGCTAATATTCCTGAGGATGTTACTTCAGATGATTGAAAATATATGATGGCATGCTTCAGCTCTAATGCTTTTCAGGTTTTTGCAAATTAAAGTTTAATTTATATTTAAAATATTTATATCATCATTTTGGATTTTTAGATAATGTTAGTTGCATGCATCCATTGTTTGTAGAAAGCAAGTAAAATGCAGCAAATAGGGCAAAGCTAGTTACTAAGCATCCATGTGGCACCAACAAATAGGGCAAAGCTAGTTACTAAGCATACATGTGGCACCCAATCTTATGCTGAAGTTGAAGAATCAACTATAAGTTTTTAGAATAAGTTGAAGATTTAACATAGTTTTAGGAAGTTCTGAATGAAGCACTTATGTTTTTATGATTCATTTCAGAGGGACCCAGAAATAAGTGAAAGAGCACCACCAGATCAGGTTTAGTTAATTCAGCACACTAAGAAAAATAAAGAAGGAGAATTAGTATGGTTTGACCCTAAATCCAAGGAGATCCATGTTAGTTAAAAAACTTTTTTTATTACTCGTAAAATTCATTATGCATTATTTTAGCATCTCATCGTTTATAATTTGTTACAGGAATAACTTGAGAAGGTTGTTCAACAAATACAAGAGGATGAATCCCAAATGACTTGCGATGACATATATATTACTACAAGTACTTGGCCAAAAGTCTGATTATTTTCATGGCAAAGGTGCTAGAAAGAAGGCACCATCTGAGAGAGTTAGGTACAATAAAAATATGCAAGAAGAGGTGCAAAGGGCTGTCGAACAAGCTAAGGAATCATTGATGAATAGCATTAGAGAAGACGTTCGAGCTCAATTGCAAGATGAGGTTAGAGAGATTCAACCTTAAATGGAGGAACAAGTTAATAAAAAAGTTAGTGCTATGATCCATGCTCGCTTTGCTGTCTTTTTTGCAACTTTCTTCCAATCAAGAGTTTCATTTTCCTCAATGCATGAACCTTGACCAAGTAAGAATTTTTTACTTTTAAGAAAGTAGAAAAGTTAGATATGATATTTCTTTTTCTTGTTTTCAATAATTTATAAGAGAGGAATATAAACAACAACCAATTAGCTATAGTATACTTAGGTACGGTGCTACATTCTAAGAGTGTGAGATCCATAATTTTTTTATAATTCTAAGTAGGGCAACTTTGAATTGAGATTCTTAATATATAGTCAATTCTATTTTTTTTTATTTTTTCATTTTAGAAGTTTAATTACTAACATGCCTAAGCTCATTTTTTGTGTAATCCATTGAAAACATGGATTGAAAACCTTTTTTGTTATCTCAACTTTTCAATGTGAGGTGAAATATGCTGATTATATGCAAAAAAAGGTTGTCTTATTTCTTTTTTAATTTTTAGTGGACAATCTACTACTTATCTAGAGGTTGTAGGACTTTAATTACTGAAAACTTTATCCTAGCCAATCATTTACTAATCCAAACCTAATTTATAAGTAGGAATAATATGGGCAGCTACTTCTATCGACATTATAGGAGTACATCAACTAGCTTCAATTTGGAAACATGGATATCATAGACTATTAGTTTTGACCAGTTAAGTAGAATATAGGATGCTTATAAACTATTGGTACTAGTTAGTGTTTTTTTTAAATTTATTTTGGATGTTCTATTGAATTTCAAATAGTGAAATTGGAAATTCCTTGGATGTCTTGGATCATGTACTATTGGTTTTGATCAATTAAGTAGCATCATGTGGAGTGCTTATGAACTACTGGTACTATCTTGTGATTTTTATTTTGGATTTCTACTGAAATGTAAATATTGAGAAAGATGTATTCGGATTCTTAGTTTGCTTGCGAATGAGATAAATTTCTGTAATCATAAATTGTCATAAAAGAATCGTAGATGTATAAAGGTGTAACTAAATTTTAGTGACAATAACAAGTTGTCACATATGAGATTTTTTGTGACAACAAAAGTTCTTGTCATTTTAAGCTATTCCAGTAACAAGAAACTTTGTTACTAAACAGAGTTATTATTGTCCCAAAACCAATTTACATTGTCGCATTGTAGCAAGAATGATTTATTTCTGTGACAAGTTACGTTGCCATAGATTTTATCTTCAGTGACAAGTAAAACTTTTATCTCCATAAGACTTTTCTATGATAAGAGAACTCATCTCTAAATAGATGTACTATTGTCATATGACCTTTCAAGGCATGACTGTTTTATTATATTGGTGATAGGAAAAAATACATTAAGTGACAAGCTCTATTGTCATAGAAAAAAATAATTCAATGGTAAGAAATTTAAGTTGTCATAGATGGTTTTAGCAATAAAGCAATTGCAACCAGTTAACGACAATAGTTTATTGTCAGAGAAATTCATTAATGATAATATTTCAAGTTTTAGTGACAACATTGCTCGTCACAAAAAGCTAATCTTTTTATTAAAAGACAATGAAAATAAAGAGTTTCCGGTTCAGAGAGAGTCCAAAGAGATTGAGAGATCCCCTTCTCCTTTCTCTTCTATCTTTTTATGGAGGAGGGTCTGCCAGGCCATTAGCTACCGGTGTAGTGGAGTGTCAGCATGTAGTTACCATATTAGCTTTCCATAAGTGGAGGGATATTTGCCATTATAAGCGAATGCCAACTCGGTAGGATCCACATGCCAAAAATTTCTTGCAGATTTTGCATTGCAGAGCGGCCTATGAAAAAGTAGGGCGGAGATGAAATGAGATCACCTGAAAGCCGATAAAGTTGTCCTCACCAGTAGAATACTGATGACACAAGCCTTGTTCGAGGTTGTCGATCAGGTAAGTATGACGCCAATGAAATCGATCTTTCTGGAGGGTTGATCTTGAGCGATCGGTCACGAGCCGATTAAGATGATATTTTTTGAATACCATCCACATGTGATTGGTGGCCATCCGAAGACATCGGCATTGGACAGCTCATATGCTTTAAGCCGTCCATGTCATCATGCTAGGTATTCACCACATCATCAGAAGTCAAGCACATCACTAGGTCGGTCACCTCTTCTCCAGCAGAACCCAAATTTCTCCCTCTCTTCTCTCTTGTTTCCCTCTCCACGCATGAGAGCCATCTCACTTAAGTGAGGAAACTCATCATAGGCTAAATCCATGGGATGAAGTAGTCTGAAAATAGTGAATTAGGCCTCCTCATGGGATTGGATCAATGAAGCACGATAGGCCTGCATGAACTCAAGCTTCCTCAAAGGGCTAAGCTTAGTTAGGCCTCCTCATAGGATCGGACCAAAAAGTATACGCCCAACAGAGGAAAAGGTCAACAATAAGCAAACAAAACCCATTATCCATCGGTAAGGCAAGTAAGCTCCCTAGTTCTATCTAATAGTGGTCCAGCTCTAATCATGCAAGAGTTGATTGTTTGATCTCTGCCGCACAGGCTGTCAAACAAAGCTTCCTCGTTCTCAGAATGGCTAACCATCTTCAAGAAAATGTATTCGAGAGCAGAATCGCCCAGCCGGCATTACCTGCAGAATCTAACATAGGTTCCATTCCCGCCACCAAATTTCAAACAACTCTAGAATGGAAGTGGTGTCTCTTGGATACCTTTCCACACTGGAGAAGCCCTGAATTTTCACCGACACTTTCCTCACCTTGAATTACTCTCTCCTAGTTTTTTTTTTTTTTTTTTTAATAATTTTTATTGCAAGGGGATTATTTGCCTGAATTTTATTACTTTTGCTTACGGTATGAGTTTCTTATCAGCCTACACTTTGGCCGCTTTCGATCTCCAAGCAGAAAGCAATCTCCTGCTAGCACTATTTAGCAAGTAGTGTGTCATGCATGGATATTAAATCTCCCACTCTAGGACCTCCTGCAATTTCATTCTGCATCTTGCACTCCTGCCATCTAACATGGTGTTCTGAAGATGTCTCCAGGGACACCATGTGCTCCATCTTGCACTCCTATTCTCGCATCTCTGGCACATGATCAAGTGGCTATGGTAGACCAAATCTAGAAGAAAATCAATAAAAAAAAAATGAGGATTTAACTCTGTTCCTCCCTTGACCATGCTACAACAATAACTCTCTGTTGACCTAGAATAAAATTCCCTATCCCTCCATCCCATTGTACCATGACTGACAGGCAGTTCTTCAGGTGCCATATACTTTTGAAAAATATCAAAGATACCACTATCTATGGTCCCCCCAAACCATATATTCTCCGTTCCAATATAAACAACATGCTCCCAATTCCTATTGCAGTAGAGATAGTATGATGGGATTTGATATGCTTTTCGCATCTCTGTTAGGGCTTAGCAGAGAGCCTAAACGTGTTCCCATTTAGATTATCTATCTCACATCCAAAGCTCGTTTGGTTTAGATTATCTCTTTCACCCCTCATTTTCTGCTCGCTAGGTTATCTTCTTGACGTAGGTTGTCTCCTTCACGTCTTAAACTTTCCATTAGATTATCTCCTCCATGCCTAAATTCTTTCTTCCCCTTTGGTTATCTTCTTCATGCCCTAAAGGTTTTCTTCAATTGTTTGTCCTTCATGCAATAAATCTTTCTTGCTGTTTGATTATATACGATCTTTTCTTTTTTCCTTTAAAAAAATTTACAAAATAGCTTTTCATCACCTTCTCATTCTTATGAAAGAAAAAATCCTTAAAAAAGAAAATCTATCTCTAATTTTAAATGATCTCATTAGCAATCTAACAGACATGGCTTCAAAGGACATTGGCAATCTGATTTTCATGTCTATATGTTTTTATGGCAAAGCTCACATCATTTCAATTTCAAGAGGCACAAGTCTCAATCACATTTATAATAAAATAGTGAAGGGGCAGAATTTTGAAGCATCTATCTGCAACGATAGATGTAAAATTTCATATTTCTAATTATTTGAGAATGCTTGTTATGCTCTTGAAAAGGATGTCAAGAATATACATAAAATATATCAAGTTAAATACCGTTATTGGTGCAAAATTTGATTGATGCCAGAGTCGATGTTGGACAAGGTTGCTGCCATCGACCTGCAAAACAAGTCTCATCTGAAGTCGGAGGTGGTGGCTCCGGCGAGATCCTCCGACAATCAAGTC
Organism: Cocos nucifera; assembly: GCA_006176705.1. NCBI lineage: Eukaryota > Viridiplantae > Streptophyta > Magnoliopsida > Arecales > Arecaceae > Cocos > Cocos nucifera. The sequence continues at coordinate 2,502 of QRFJ01005989.1, read as the reverse complement.
AGCTTTCTTGGCCAATAGAAATGGAGTACTCAGAAAAATTTAAAGTAGAATTTTGGGATAGAAGATGAGAGTTTAAGAAAGAAAGCGTTTCTGAAAAGTCTCTTATGTAGACGGAGCCTATAACAAACTGATGGTGACAGTCATAATCATCTGATAATGGATCGTTCAGGGCTATATGGAGTTTATTATGGAGAGCGAGAGGTTGTTTGTCGCAATGTGCCAGTCTGTGGAATTTAATAGTTGAAGCTCGGATAGGATAGCCATGAGCGGTGAAGAACTCCTAATTATTGTAGTTCCGATAAGGTTCGGATGTCCTCAGGATCAATCGTGCGTTGATTGATATTTGTTACATCAAGAGTAGATGCCAAGGTCCTTTTAGTGGTGGAGAGAAGTTCTTCTTGAAAGAGCCCTTTTGGACATCTGAAAGGAGAAGTTCGAAAGAAGTTCGACTAGAGGAGAAGTTCGATTAGAGAAAAAGTTCAGAAGAAGTTTGACTAAAGGAGAAATCTAGAAGGAGTTTGACTATAGAAGAAATCAATATGAAGGAGAAGTCTAGAAGAAGTTCGACCGGAGAAGAAGCCCATCTAAAAGAGAAGTTCGAAAGGAGTTTGGAAGGCTTATGGTTGGTGGGAGTTTGATCGGAAGAAATTGAGGCACGTATGGATGATGAGGTCCTCATGGGTTACGGTAAGGAGTTCAGCTTAAGAGGAATCATCCTTAGACGATTGGAAGAAATTCGACTGGGAGGGATCTTTTGGTGACCTGAGGAAAATTCGATTGGAGGTCTCAAGGTGGTTCACAAAGATCCACCACACTTAATAAGTAGGAGTCCATCTCGGGGAAGCTTCTCTAGCCTAGGATCCTTGATATGGGACCTAACGGTGATAGTAAGACTTGGTTTGAAGGAGACCTGGTTGGAAGAAGTTCGACTGGCTTTCAGGTTGGCTAGGCTATACTATCCATTGAACGGATACTTAGTACTTCAACTACTTAAGCGACTGCTTTCACTATTTAAGTTCGTCTGAAGGAGGTTTGACTAGAGGAAGCTAACTACTTATAGCGGGAGAATTTAGTTGTTTGTATTATTCAAGCTCATCCGAATGAAGCCCATAACATCCTACAGATTCTGGAGTTAATCTGTATGGCCAAGCGGGTCATCTAGTAGACACGGGTTGAAGATCGGCCATCTTGGGATGAACTAGAGCAAGAACCTTCACTGGTCGAAGTTCGTCCATGGTTGCCACTATCGGATGGGGTCATCCTGAGATTGGTTGAACGTTGGCAGGAGCGAATTTATCCTCAACAATAGTTTTTCTACTCTCAAGTTCGAAGTTCGAAGGAAGGAAGTGAAAACGCGACTGTCAAAGTTCTTTTTTTGGCTTTCCACATCCATCGGATGGAAAGTTTTGGCATTTACCACACTGGCGTCGAAGTTTCATAAATACGAGGTGACCCGAAGAGATTTTTTTTTTTGTGTACTCAGAACATTTTGAGCAATGAAAAATGCATTTCCTTTTCTTATATTAGTGTTATGATATGTGTTATACAGAATCCTTCCAATAATTAGGGTCGCGGCTTGCCGTCTCTGGTTGATGCTGACCCCTTACCCTAGGGTGTTCTACTAAAGCCACTAATCAAGAGCTTAAAGAAGAAAGTCCACCATTTGAAGAAAAAATTGAGGAAGGTGGAGGACAACCTTCAGAGGTCTCGGAAGAATGCTTCGGAGGTGACTATAGAGGTCACCCACCTTCATAAATTACACATGAAAGATTCTATGAGCTACACTATCAAGAAAGGAAACTTTGAGAAGGAGCTTGCGAAGCTTAAGAGGGATGCCAGCGACAAGTCTTGGGTGTTAACCGTAAAGGTCAGCTCCCTCGAGGTAGAACTCAACGCTGAGAAGGAGAGGGTTAGATTGTTGGAGGGGAGTTCATCTTGGTCTTTCGATATGATGCGGTGCGACAGGGATTGGTCGAAGAAATTCTCGGAGTTAAAAAGATAACTTTATGACACCGAAGCTCGGCATGATAAGTGTAGGATTGTCTGGACAGAGAAAGTGACCAAGGTCGAATGCCAACTCAAGTCAACTAATGAGGAGGTGGCTTGCCTTCAGAAGCTACTTGCCAATAGCCAGTAGGCTGATACTTCAAAGGAGTTGGTGTAGCTCACCTTCTATCGAAAGTTCTTTGGTGATCTTTTCCTATCATATGAGAGGAAGAAGGCCAAACTTCAGCAGCTAAGGATTCAAATGATGTACGAGCGTCAAGCTATTAAGGATGCTGAGACCGAGTTTGAGGTTCTGAGGAAGCAGCGGCGGAAGCTTGAAGACAAATTCCAGTGAGCTGACCAGATGTTCATAGATAGTTTGCTGAAAAGAAAAGAGCTCAAGGAGGAGGTCTTTAGGCTGAAATAAGCTCTGGTGATGGCTGGGGCCGGTAGCCCCAAGTTGGAGTAGTATGGTTCGTCCTTAAATCTCATTTGTTTTTGTTGTTGTCTCTCTCT